>JADLZL010007397.1:0-43907 GCA_015844335.1 Chrysopogon serrulatus
ACTCATTTATTACTAACATTCCTAAGCATGAATTAAGTTGTCATCCTCAATTATAGTACTAAGGAATAACTATAGATTTACATGTATTCAATATGACTAGGCAAAGATAAAAGATATGAATATAATCTAAATAGGTTTACGCAAGCGGACGAGATAATTATACCATTGTAGCATTTTACCTAGGGAGTTCTACCGGGTTGTCGATTTATATTTATACCCTTTGGGAAGGTCTATATGTAGGACTTATAACTATAACATATACTATTGATGTGAAAGGTAAACCATAACTAGAATCCTACTCATAACGAGGGATAAGTCACGTGATAAAAGATATAAGATAAATAATGATCAGTCATCATAAATAGATAAATATCGAGCTCTTCTAGTCATAGTAATAGCTAGCCAATGGATAAACTCGGGAATAAATACTAAGGTAATTCAATAACTACATCAATGAATAACTCTAATTAGTGCAACTACATCTAGCAATCATTGTTAAGTTAATCCTACATCATAATCACACGTAAAGAGGCATCAACTAATGAGGGTATTAAGACACAAGGGTTACCACCTTCGCGACCGTGCCCATGCTAGTCCTACGCACGGAGGGTGGACTACGAGAGAAACCAACACATTTGTCACCTGCGCGGACTACCACACGTCCCGCGTCGGGGTGCACTCGCAGATAAACAAGATATCTAGACACCACGTCTACATATTGTCTACCATCTACCCAACGATCAATTAGGTAAACGCTATACGAGCAATTACATGAATTCAATAAGATCAAACCAACTATCCTAGACATATAATCAAAGTAGACAATGACTATTGCAATTAAGAATATATAAGAGATTAAGAACAATGTTGTTTGAATCATAATATTGAATACAATAAGAGAAAGGTACTAGAACTATACCGAACTCCGCGCTCCAGACAGACGCCAGGGGCTCCGGATCCCGCTGAAGAACTAGAACTCTTCTACTTCTAATCTAACTAGGCTAAAGCTATGAACTAGAGAGGCTCTGATGAACTAGAGAAGGCTCTTGATGGATTGATCTCCAAATGACTTGATGCCTCGGGGAGTGCGGTCCGCCCCTTTATTTATAGCCCGGTGGGATCGGCGTGCGCCCGCGCAGATCAAACCGACGTAACCAATGGCCGAGATGCATCGGAGAGGCGGTGGAGGAAGCTTCCAGAAGAGGGGGCCGAAACCCTAGAGGGGGGCGCCAGGCGACCCAAGGCGGGGCCGACCGGCCCCACTTTTCCTCCTCTGTGGGTCCCGTTGCTTCGGATGTCTTCTAGATGCTTCCTGAGCCCAATGACAGTGTTTTGACTTCGCGGTTACGTTTCGTGATAATTATGCACTCTAATCCCTCTTTTCAGCTTTTCTGGAAAAATCCCTAGAAAATATAGAATATGCAAAACTCGTGGAAATTATTAGTTAAAACCCTAGACTAGTGTGTAATCATGTATCCTCTTGTGTCTAAAGTTCTAATAAAAGTTGATGTTAGCCACCGTCAATATCCTTCTTGCAAAAGTCTCTCTATAGGCTGTCCAATCAATACGTCGAACTCTATGACATCAAAGATATAGAAGCTCAAGTAAATTTTTATCCCTTTGATATGGATAGGTAAGACATAGAGGATTCCCAAACTTGGGAGAATATGGCCTAAAGGACTTCTCAAAAACTTTGTTGTTGGGGTTAAGGGCATGTCTTTTAAAAGGTCTTGAGCATATGTTGCAGACATGATGTTAACTCCCATAACCAGATTGTATAATGCTTTGAAAGAACCCTTGTGAATTTGGCAAGGTATGGTGGTTGACGTGAAATCAACTCGGATGACATCAGAGGAAAGCTCTGATTCTTTCAACCAATCATTGCTTATAATCGACACACGTTCTCTAGCATTTTGCTTTAGGAAAGCCTCATCAGAAGGATCTAAGACTTCTCTACTATGTGATGACTTCTTCAGCTTCTGTGGTCTCCTAATGGTGTAGTAATTCGAGGTGTTTCTATAATCAGTGAATATATCATCCTCGATCTCAAGCATGAAGTCTGGAAGTGGAATCTCTTCCTCCTCTTGTGGTTCAGGCTCGTTGATAGTTGTTGGTTGGGATGTGGTAGGTATGGATTTCTGATCAACTATCAAATCTTCGTCCTCTACTGGCTTCTTTAAAGGTGTTTCATTTTTGTGGATCTTTGTAAGGACATCTCTCGCAACATCGGGAGTGATATGTAAGAATAATCCTCCAGAAGCAATGTTGAGGAATATTAAAGTTTTTCTATCGAGACCCTTATAGAAATGTTGAAGTAGAACGGGGTCCGGTATGGATAGACTAGGTCTAGAATGAGTAAGATTGTTAAAGCGTTCCCAGGCTTCAGTTAAAGTCTCCTTCTTCCCTTGTCTAAAGGATAGAACTTCTAAGCGAAGGTCTACTACCTTAGAGATAGGATAGAATTGAAGGCAGAATTCAGCACACAATGCTCTCCAGTCACCTTTAACACTCTCAACGTGGAGATCATACCAATGTCTAGCTTCTTCAGTCAAAGAGAATAGAAAAAGCTTCCATCGGATAGTCTCATCGGACATATCCTTAATGCGCAAGCATGCACAGGTACCTTTCGAATTCATTGAGGTGAGAATAAGGGCTAGCATTATCTTCTCCCGAGAAAGATTGGTTTTCGACTATGTCTATTAAACACGGGCGTACCTTATAGTCAGGGGCTAAGATTGGCTTTGAGGATGGCTCTGGCTCTAAGTGTAGGCTCGCGAAGTTATATTTATAAATAGGCATGGAATCAAGTTGATCCATTGAAGGATAGAAAAGGTAAAGAGAAATGGAAAAGATGAAGAGTGATAGTATACAAATAAAAGATAAGATTATGATATAGGTTAAGATAAGTTCAGAGTGATCTCAGCGATGTCTTCCTCGGCAACAGCGCAGAATGCTTGTTGGTATCTGTTAATGCCTACTGAATAATTCCGCAAGCGCACGGATACGTTGTAGCACTTTACCGGATAAGTATAATCATTTTTAATATCGAACCCAAAGGAAGATGTGTGAGGGTCTTCTAAACTACACTTAACCATTTGAGTAGCAAACAAGGCTGTAGAAGGTAGGGATATAGAGGAGACAACTAAGGCTTCTAATTTAGGCTCAAGTAAGATATGATTAGGATATTTTACTGGGGAATTGGATAGAGGAGCACAGCCGAAGCTGTAACCCGAATACCAATTATTCTCCTGCTCGGCCTACCGACAGGATAGTGGATTATATAAGATTCAATGGAGCTATAAAGTCACCTCCACGAGCTACCACCTAATCCGGACAATAGGGTACATCTATGTGTAACGAAGTCTAAGCACCACGCTTACACTACGAATACTACTCTAACCCAAGAGCTACAAGGATTAAAGTACTCAAAAGAGTCATAAACCGGTAAAACAAAGTAAACAATGTTACTTACTTGAACTCAGAAGTCGATTCCGAAGCAATCTCAGATACAAGACGTAGAATCTCTGAAGAACTAGCTTCTAGAGGTATAGAACTAGCTCTCTCTTGGAACGTTAACTCGAGAGGTCATCCATTCAAGGGACACCTCCTGGGATCCTAATTAGGGTTTCTCGCTAAAGCTCTTCTTCTGAATGGATCCCCCTTCCCAGGAGGGTTACCTCTCCTTTTATAGCCCTGGCGAATCAACGTGAGCCCTTGGATCAAACCGACATCGGCGGATGGTGGAGATCAATCCTCAAAGGCGGTGGAGTGAACCGGGCGAACCGGGCCACTGGAGGGGCAGGCCCCTGACCGGCCCGGTCCAGGGGCGACGGACCCGGCCGGTCGGCCTGGTCTCCTCGGCCCTCCCGGCCGGTCCAGTGTCTTCTCGTCCCTTCGGAATCTTCCTCACGAAGGCGGGTGGCGTCTGATCTCGCATTCTATGTTGTGTTATGGCTCAAAAGCTTGTCATTTCCAGTGTTTGCCTGCAAAACCATTGATTCACCAAAACTCGTGGAATTCGTTAGTCAAAGCCCTACTTCTAGGTAGATGAATTGTTTTTATATCACTTTGGAAGGTTAGTTGATGGTTGGATTTGAACGTTAAGGACCATCAAGAACGTCCAATAGCCACGCATCCGGTCACTCGAGAAAACAGCCCAGACACCACCACCGACCGGACGCATGAGGTCACCACCAGATTACTTCTTTTCTTTCAAAAGTCACCAAGTTACGCCTCGAGCTTGGGGGAGGGATTTAAACCCAAACCCCATCAACTCTTGCTCTCATATGCCAGCACCAAAATGTCTCTCCACTTATGCACATGTGTTAGCAATTTTAAATGAATTTTGCAATGTTTTGATTAGCACACTAGGTCTTAATACATATGCGAGTAAGAAATCACCTAGTGGCACTTATACAACCGTTTTCACCGCAAGATCACCCCTCTTAATTGTACGGTTATCGATTCTAAATTTGGCCATCAACTTCTCTACTCACCTACGGCCAGCGAAATGAAAAGCCCTAGCTATACCTTTGCCTTTCGCTTTTCATTTCTTCACCTCTTCTCTTTTCTCCAAGACGTGGAGCATTTGATCACTTGTGCTCACTTTCCATCACCTTGATCTCCACTCCACAACTTGGTTTGGACATTCCTTTTCTCCAATGCTACACACTTAGCAATAGGGTTAGTCCTAAGTTTAATCAATTAGCCAAAATCAAATTAGAGGCTTTTAGCAGTATACGAATTCCCACAACCCCCAACAGGTTATGCAAACATTGTATCTTATAGGTATCATCCAGGCATGGTCTTTTAAGTAGCTGAAAGCTCTAGTTTGGTTTTGGGTAATTGATGAAATCTAAGTGAACTAACCCTTTACTCTAAGTGATATATTAGATAGGTTGGTTCACACCAAGTTGAGCTAGGTGGCTACTGTGGTGGAGGATAGCGATGGCCAAGATCAAGTGCTCAATTTGGAAAAGAAAAAAAGAGAAAAACAAAATCCTATTGGCTCAAGGCAAAGGTATAAAATAGGATATTTGTTTTTACCGTCAAGACGCAATAGAGTGCGTGATCGGTGAACGACCTGCGATTTTCTCGAAGGGAAATCCACAGAGTACATCGAATACAGTTGATACCACAGTTCATACATCGCGAAAGGTATAAATTACAAAGCATTACAACACTTGTAACATGCCTAGATACATCGCATCCTAGCGATAAACACCTACAAGTCATCAGCAGAGTAGACGTAGCGCCATAGCGGGAGAAAGCTCCTTCTTTACGGGGAATCATCAGAGTTGGGGTAGAGTATCAGCGGACATAGACTTGATCTTCTTAACCAAACTTGAGTGTAGGGACGAGACCACCTATTCCTTCTAGCTCCATTGTCGTCGTAGTCGCCCCTCGGTCCGAAACCCGCTCAACTCTATCAAGACGATTTATGCTTGGCCACGGCTCCCACCCTATGCTTTGCTTTGCTATGTAGTAAGTGGAATGCAAGGCAAGGGTAGGGAGAAAAGGCCTATATTTGGCTATAGTTTTCCTATGCCAGTTCATAATGTAAAATATAATATAGTTCATCAGGTTTTTAACCCATCTCATCCACACATCCATCCATCCCATCCACATCCACATCCACATCCACATCCATACATCTCACCACTCTCACTCTCTAGTCGGCAAGGAAGACTCCCGCTCCTCCTTGCCTCAACGGCCTAAGCCGAAATCCAACAACACCCAGGGGGAGAAAAGAATTGGACACCTCTCACTATAACGAACGTATGGTACTCACGGGAATGTCCGTACCGGGGACACGGCTATACGTATAGATTTAGTAACTCTGCAGAGCTTGTAGACCTGGAACTACAAGATCACCATCATCGACGATGCCTTGTCTAGGCTGATACCAAGCCGCTGCCTAACTGGCCCGATGCCACCCTACCACTCAGCTCTAGGGCACCCCGGAGATCCACCGCACGCCGAGGCGTGAGACGTGGTAATTGGATCCCTAAGGGTTCCACGTTGTCTCGGGAGGGTGTGGGTCTCGCCACCCGCATATCCCTACACTATCACCTACCAACCTAGTAGTAATGGCAGGGGGCCAGCTAGCCGTCAAGTCGTTTCCCGCCCATCAGGAACGAGTGGTGTGTACGAAAAGGTCCCATGAACCCTAGGAACGCCAAACCAGTCCTTAGAGGGACTGGATAGGATATCTTCACAAGGGGGCTCGACGCCCCATGCCTCGACGGCACCTCCATTCCGAGGATTCGTCCCACGAAGACACTCCTCCCCGAAATCTATTCACATCACATGTACCCACCACAGGTACTCTCTCACATAGGGAGTGCCCAGATCACACTCCTCCGACAAGACTTGTCCTCTGACTCATCGTAGATCCTGCCCAGTCGACACAACCCTCACCACACACCCAAGACACACACCAAGATCTCTCCCATGTTAACCCAGTTATCCAGTTTACGGCACCACGTGCCTTAGCCACACACAAGCATGTATGAGTAAAGTATAAGTGTGTAGCAAGTATATATCATGAAGTAGGCGAGCGTCTATCCTAGCAGCGGGTGTGCAGGGAAAAGGTTGCGTCAAGGTATTGGCTTATCAAGCAACCTACCATGCATCCTATCACAGTTCATTTGTATAAAGTAAAGCACTAGCAGCTACGCATTGCATGCCTAATAGGATTCTATGAGGTTGGGTGGGACGTGGCACCTGTTTGTAGCAATCCAAGGTCATCCACATCTGGTTGCTCTTCGTGTCTCCTCCCAGTGGATCTCTGGTCTATCCATCGTCACATGCAACTACCTCGATATAGTGACAAACAATGCAAAAGAGCAATCAATCCCTAACCAAAATACAGTACTCCCCAAAAAGGCAACAAGATACAGAAGGAACCAGATAACTCCGAATAAACACTGAAAAGACTTAGCCCTCGTGGTGAGTGTTCGATCCTCGGGCTCCAAACAAACAGAAGTGGTTGTTTGTTAAGCATGAGCTCGGATCAAGACCATGATATAGCCGATTACTTCGGGTCGATCGTGTCAACCCCAGACGCGGCTCGAAAGAAAAGGCCTTGGTCCTAACATAACTTAAACAAACACCACGGTTGTGGCCTTCCGATCAGAACGTCATGGAAATTGGCGAGGACCGGAGGGTCGCAAGCAAGAGAGAAAGGGAAAGCAGGAACAGTGGGGTTTGGCACTTGCGGCCTTTAACCCGCAAGTCACAACTACTATATAGGGTTCGAGTAAGAACGATTAACACGAAATAGAGGAATTGTGACTTGGTTTCGAGGCTCTTTGGCTTACCCATCATGGTAGCCAACGGTAGCAAAAGAGATTGGAACACAAACAATAGAGGAGCGGCTACGGGTCCTCTCGACCCGCATGACACAACAACGTCAGGAGTCGAGGAGAGAGTAGCTTCTTGAGGGGAAGAGAGGAGAGTTAGCTGGGCATGTCCATGTCGCGGCCTCGGTCACATCCTTGGTGAGGATGGTTTTCCAACGGTCGATCGGGTCGACTCGCACGGGCCCAAGAACGGGACATAGACCATAGCTTTGCTAACTAGAAGAGATAGCCCAGTCTTTGATCCAATCGTCATGTCTAAGACGGGCTAGCGAGGAAGAAAAATGAAGCAGAAAGAGGGGCGGCGATCTACTCATTCCAATGCATAAGCCACGACAAAAACGCGGGGCATCGAAGAGGAGCGATGCACAAGAGAGTACGAGTGCCTATTCCGCTTGTGGGGTACCTTGACCAAGGTGCACTAAATGCACTAAGACGTTCCCCGAATTCTTGGCGGTGCAGTTGTCATCGTGAAACCCAGGGAGTGTCACAGTCTTAATAGGTACTAGCATACAAGAGGGCTATGCATCAATGAACGAATAGAGGGAAGTAGAAGCAGGTTTCCCCTTCCCTTGATCCACTCGCCACGGCAGTCGACGGGAATCAAAGGAGTGGGATCAAGAGAGCAATAATAGAACACCGATGAACTCGAACAAACATCAAACGGGATTTCGGTTCCACGGCACTTCGGTCCACTTGACATAGCAATAGTCAATAACCGAAGTACTCGAGGTCAAGAGAGTCAATCCACGCCTTACTGAACTAGCGAGGATCGAAATGAGAGCAAAAGAGTAGAATGGTCCCGCGCCCCTCCAACCTACCCATCACGGCAAGGGACGGTGGTCGGAGGTAAAGGGAACTAAGTCTCGCATGGTTTCGCAAACCACACCAGCTTGTAGGGCACCACGACCTCCGTGCAACTAAAGCGGCAAAGCTATTCCTTAGGTTCATAGCGATGCGGTTGTCATCACAAAACCGAGGAATGCTCCGGTCTAGGTGGTGCAGCATACAAGGTGGTGAGGAGAAAAGCGAAAGGAAGAACAGGAAAAAGAAGGGGTAAAGCCCGATGGTCATGGCGAGACAGCTCGCGGCCACGAGCTATACCAAAACGAGTTGGCATCCATCGTCCCACGGTGTCACCACCTAGTTCGCCCCCCACTAGACTAGGTCCTTAAGGGTTCGCCGTGTACGGTAATATCCGTATCGCTAGCCCTCGGTGGTCATGTCCTAGGGTCAAACTTGGGAGCTAACGCTCATAGTACTCTGGAATCAACTAAAGCATGAAAGAACGAGGGAATGGTTTACGCTCGACATTGCGATCACGGCGGGACGAACCCACGATCGAAACGTCCGAGTGAGGTACAATCCCTCGACCGGCTCGAAGGCGTGGTCCACAAACATCACACAAACACACAAGAGCCAATCCAACATAAGAAGACGACCACACGGAGTAGCACATATCCATATCATGATAGAGAATCGGCTCGAAGGCACGGCACAGGCATAGATAGATATGTTATAGATAAAGTGCGACATTGAGAGTAAGAATGGAAAAGCAGGAGCTTTGCCGACGTCGAGGACGGCGTCGGCGGAGTTCAATGGTTAGACCTTGGCGGGGAAGTAGGCGAGGGCGGTAGATCTTTCATGGAGCATCGCCGAAGAAGTGGGGGGGTTATGGCCATCCGGGCTTGGCCCGGCCAGCTATGGCCACCTCCGGCCGGGGTCAGTAGCCAACCGAGGCCAGCCGGCAGCCAGCTCTGGCCAGTCCTGGGCGGCTGCTGGTGGCCAGCTGCTAGCTGTGGCTAGCCGGGGCAGGCTGCAAGTGGTCGGGCGTGGCTATGACTTGCCGGTGAAGGCGGGTCACAGCCGGGAGTGGCGGGACGCTGGCTGCGACCTACCTGCAAGACATGGAACTCGGCACGACGGCCGGTTTCATACATGGATGTCGGCAAGTTCATCGGAGAGAAGGAAAAGGCGGGGCTTTGGTACCGAGAGGCTCACCAAAGTGGTGGTGGGGGAAGGTCCGGGGAAGTGGAACGGAGGTGATGGGGCAATGTGGGGGCCGGCCGGCCGGTGACCACGGGCAGAAAGCCAGGGGCTGGCTGCGCGCTCGGCTGTGGCGTTTCCCTCGCTGGCTCCGTGTCGTGGCGCGACATCACTCGGGCAAAGCAGGCAGCAACTTGGCTCGGTGCTGGCGCCGCGTCGGGCGGTCCCTTGGCTCCACGATGGGGATGGCGGGCAAAGAAAGACGCGGTGGCGGTGTTGGCGGAGCGGCCCGGTGCTCGCCGTCGTGGCTGGATGGTCTCCGCCGCCGGGATGGAGAGGCGTAGACGCCGCCGTTCTCGCTGTCTGAGCTCGAGCGGCTCGAGGTCGAGGGTAGTCGTGGGCTCGGCACGAGGAAGAAGGGTGGGACGGGGGGCGCTGGATGTCGCGCGGCTCGACGGCGTGGGTTCGCGCGATGAGGAACGGCGAAGCGTGATGGCCGGGCGTGGTGGCGAGGTGCGGCGACGAACGGCGAGGCGGTGGCATCGCGCGGGGCGCACGCGTGACGCGTGGCGCGGCGTGGGGGCGGCGGCTTGAGCCGCGGCCGCCGGGTGAGCTTTGGGCACGGCGTGTTGGCAAAGGTGGTGGCGGCAAGGTTAGCGGGCGGCGAGCAGCGCTGGGCGTGGCGCTGTGGCGCGGCACCGGGCAAGCGGTGAGCGATCGGAGAGCGCGTCAGCGCGGCCGCCGTGGCGCGGGCGTGGCATGAATCCTGGGCGGGCGGCTCGACGCCGAGGCGCGCACGTGGTTGGGGTGCGGTGCTGCCGGGAAGGATCGAGCCGGGGAGAAGAAGGGGAAGAAGGTGTGGCAGCGGCGGCTGGGGTGAAGAGCACGCGGCGGGGCTGGGGCTGGTTCTTATAGAGTGCGGCCGCCTAGGGCTGGCGGGGCGCCGACGGGCTGATGCCTCGGCGTCAGACCGCCGGACGCGTGGTGCGCATCTCGGTGCGGGAGCCGGGGACGTGCTGGCGCTGGTGTAGTGGGGGCGCGGCGGCTGGTTGCTCCAGGGCAGTTCGCCCCTAGGGTTCTCGGGTGTGGCGCGGCTGCAGGCCTTTGCGGGCCGCCAGCGCCGGCCGAGGGCTTTGGTGGCCTGAAAGAGGGGGAGGGAAGGGTAGTGGTCGAGCCGGGCCCCAGGGTAGGCTGGGCGGCCTTGGCCGGTGTCTTCTTCTTTGTCACTTGGGCCGGCCCGGTGTGGAAGTGGGGAAGGGAGGTGGTGTGAGGCCGAGCTGGGCTGGGCCCATGCCGGGCCGGGAGAAAGGAGAAGGAGCTTTGGCTCTTTTTCTTATCCCCATCATTTTCCTTAAGTTGGATTTAGGAAGAATGGGGAAGAGTTCAAGAGGAATTTAAGGGGGGTTTGCAAGTGCAGATTCTAAAGGAAAAAGGAAGGATTTTTCCTTTGGTGACTCAAGGAATTTGAGTAGGTTTCGAAAAGGAAATTTAGGGGGGAAGTGAAAAGAATTTTGGCGGAGATTCAAAGAGGGATTGGGGAATCAACTAGGAACCCGGGTTGGAGTTTCACGGGGAAAACTAAAAAAAGGAGGAAAAGGGTTCCTTTCCTTCTATGATTTGATTTGAGGAGGATTGAGAAAAGGATTGAGAAAGATTTTGCTATGCACCTATGCACACCAAACTCGAACAAACACAAAAACCGAAACCGACTCGAGAACACCAGCATTCTACTACAAGCAATTCTAGATGAATGCAACGTTCGGCGTTGAACTTTCCTCCGTTTGACCGAGATTAACCTTGCGACTACATGCTTCACACAATTCCAGGAAAAGTTTTAAAAATTTCCAATTTTTGGCGTTTGGAAAACCTAGGATGTTACAATCGGATTTAGGATATATAACCGTACTATAAAGAGGGGAAATTTTTAATTACATCGGTTATCTAGTGCCACTAAATATGAGTCTCTTTTGCATATGCATAAGCGTTTAGTGACGTGGTAAGATTAATCCTGAAAAATAATTTGTGAAAATGCTAACTTTAGTGCTCAATTTATTTGACATGCTTTAGAGAAATTAGCACTCGACCGGGTTAAATGGAAGGAAAGTCAGAAGCTATTTTTGTGCTGTGTTACGAAATGCCGGTTAAAAAAGTTCATTCGCCAGCCGGACTGCCTCTGTCTTAAGCATGAAAATTGACAGAGACAGTGAGGGTTCTCGGCAATTTTTGGCACCCGAACTGGAAATTGCAGGGGAACGTGTGAGCGTGGTGAGTAGAGCACCAGTGCTGCTGCAGCTTGTTTGCCGTTTTCAAAAGAAAAAAAAAAGGAGGTAGCCAGCTGTAGTCAGCGGTGCATCATGGCCTGCTGCTGGTCCTCTTTTCTTGCCTGCCGGCTGCCGCTGTGTTGACCGAGTAGTGCAGCTGCTGCCCTTGATTGCCAAAAAAAAAAAAAAAGGACAGAGAGAGCTGCCGGTGCCTCATTTGTTTATGCTCTTGGTCATGAGGAAAATAGCGTTAGCCATTAATAGTATTTGCATGCAAATTATGGGACCCGTTGCTTTTTTCCTTCCTGCCATGGCTGCCGTGAGCAGTGGAGCTACAAATCTGCTTGTGTGTGTGTTGTTGGCCGAGAGGGACCTGCTCCTGTTTGCCCGCCTAATAACAATTAAAAAAAAAAAGATAGCTTCCTGGAAGCTGGTTGTGCGACTTGTGCCGCTGTAGCTACTGCAGTTTCCTGCTGTTGCCATTTCTTGCATGCACCAAGAAAGGAGGACGCAGGAGAGGGATTTCGTGGAGACTTCATCAAGTCTCCATTTACTGCCGCTGTCCCCTGCTGGTTCTCTCTGGCTTTGTGACCGTTCAAGCGTGGTGTGCTCTCGAAGCCGCGTGGGGGGCCGACGGAATGGAGGGGTGCGTTCATCATGCCGTTGGGAGACTGGGTAGTGGAGAGCCAGCCAGCCGGTTACATTCTAGAGCCTCTGTTGACGTCGAATTGATCCCAGATCACACACCAGCTAGGGCTTTTGACGCCCGGGTCGCCACGGACTGAAGAACGCAGCGGGTAACCAACACGCTTTCGCGGTGAAGAATGGAGAAGTTTACGAGCAAACCACTAAAGGATAACCAATCGTGCTTACGTGACGAAGAACGGCTAGTTTCCAGGCAAACTAGCAAAGGAACCGTCGAAGCTCTCGCCCGGGAGGGATCCCGTCAGGGCAAGGACGTCGCCGGGTTTCCCTAGGTCGGCCGGTAAGCCTAGGGCGCCATCCTTGGTCGCCTGGATCAAGGGATGAACAGCATGAGATTGGAAAAGGGGTGTAGTAGTTGTGTTTTGACGATTGGATGATGGGTCTCAATCGGCCATGATCCTCTCATATATATAGTGGGGGGTGGTCTTATCCCAGTAGGAAACAAGTCCCAAACATAATCTCCAAGTTTCCCACGTCCAAAATAGGTCCAAAACCGACTTGGAATCATTAACACCATGAAATGCACTAAGGCACTTTATGCTTGGTAATCAATTTAATGATGCATATGATCATATGTTAATTGCATTCTCATTAAATTGACAAACATGATGTTTAATGCATAATATGATGACATGATGGGGTTTAGGTTAACGTAACACCAGGGGTGTTACATTATATCCCTCTTAAAAGAAATCTCGTCCCGAGATTTAAGGCTTAGGTTAAGTAATGGATGATATGATGACATGTTGGATTAATGAATGATATGTTACCTTTATCTTATATGCTAGGTATGATACATGCTCGTCCTATACGTCTTCACGACGTTAGTTAGCACACCACTCACAACTCACTATAGGGCAATACTTTGCACATTAGTCTTGTAGAGTGAGACGGGATCTGAAAAGACTCTTGGCAAGGTATTATCGATGAAGCTGACTTTTGGTAGACTTCTATGAGAATACTCGGAGACTCTTCAACGTGGTGGCTTCGGATTATCCAAAAAGTCTTCTTGACAGCTTGCAGCAACTTTGGAAAGACCGAAAGACAAGTTTTACATTGTTTTATTAAAAACTTTTAATTGCAAATTCATTTTGAAGTTTTCGCAAAGTAATACTACAAGTATCTTTGTAAGAACGGCTCGATACCATTTACGTGGCAGAACCTTCTAAATTATATGGCCCACAAGCACCTGACATTGTCCCTAAGACCTCTGTCAGCCATACTTGTGTACCACATAACTTAGAATGTTACGTCGGGTGAAACCCCGTTGACACCATGATCTTCCAGGATCGAATTCTTACAAGATATTGTAGTATTACAACCATTTTTATCCAAATACAACAAAGTAGCGGAAGATTTGCAAAAGAAGAGTATAACATTTAATCAGAGTTTGATTAAACAAAACTTAACTGAGTTTGCGGAAGCAAGGAAGAACCATAGAACATTTGTAAGAGAACGTCTCGGGGCGGAAGGTATTCGATCATGCCAAGCCCTTTGGTATGACCAAAGTTAGCTTCACTAATCAGCACCTCGCAATGAGGGGTCAAAGAACCACGAGTACAAAAAGTACTGCAAGACTTACCCGACAGAAAAAAATGGGAGAAGACTCAGGAATGCTGGCTAATAGGAATCAAGGTGAGGCTTTCGCAAGAACAAAGACACATTTGCCAAAAGCAACTAAAGTTGATCCTTACTTTTCATATTGATTATCCTATTCTATAGCAACCACTTGTCAACCATGGAACGGTTTTAAGACTTTCTAGTCTCCACAACTTTCATCATTACTACGATGCTGACGCTTGGTCAAGTCTCCCATACCGTGGAGCACCGACGATTCGAATTGCTTTATATACCCAGCTAGGGCTTCCTAGCCACACAATGTATGCCGGACCAAACATCTTACATACATCAACTCACGTTTGCATTTCTCCCTGACAGAACGGGTCCTAGCCACGAGAGTACAGTACACCATCTCCCTACGCCGTCAGTCTGACCGTCGACGGTGCGCTCGTAGTGTGGGTACACGCTACTTCCCGTTCCGGTTGTCCGTTCTCGCATGGATCATGCAAGGGAGCTTACCGCCATTAGCATGCGACTAGTACTATCCAATAACCCTCTTGACCATAGGATCACCACAATGAACGGTCCTTAACCGACACAAGTGGACGACACTACATCAGGGCACTAGCCCATCCTGATGCAAGTCACTCCACCGGCATCTCGATTTACTCATCATCATGCTCTTGTTGTGTACCCTTGACCCCGTCGGAACAAGGATAAACAACAAGCAACATCAGGTTTTCATAACTTTCCTTCAGAGGATATTGTTATCAACTTTGGAAAATATTTTATTTGTAAAGCCTATGCTATCGGCAGGGCGAAGCATACACTAAGCATTTCTAAATCAAAACAGATTTCAGAGATAGTATATCAAGGTACGGTAAATGCATCAAGATAGGATATCACTCAACTCCTACACCTAATGTATCATATCATAAACATATAATTATAGAAAACTTTCAAAATTCAAGGAAGAGTTTAATGCATCCGGGGCTTGCCTGCGTTGCAGAGAAGGTTAGGATCCTCAAAGGGATCACACAAGTCAGTGGGCATCAACACCTCTGGACACCTTCTTCTGGAAACACCTTCTCCAAACTTGATCAACACGAACCTTTTTCTGAAGCTTGATCAACGTGAATCTTCCCTCTCACGATAACTGCACGTATATAATAATGCATGCTTAACATAATGACATGTATGACATGATGCTAGATGATGCAATGCATTTAAACAAAAGAAGGTTGAGTACAACTTCCCTTCACGGTATAGTTGTACCAAGAGATCACATGTAGTAACTATGACGACAGCGGATAACACACACAATCAACATAATTGAATTGCCGAAGGTCATTAGGGTTAATGACCTAGGGTCATCACTCAATTCCAAAACCAATCAACCCTAGAGTGATTAAGGTTAATCACTAATTTATTAACTATTTTTATAGTTGTTGAAAGCCGCTAATTAAACTTACTTTTTGATTAACTATCACTACACATGTGATATTGATTACTTCTACTACTACACAATCAAGCCATGAAGCATTAAAGTACTAATGATTCATGGTATTCATGCAATACCAAAATAGAATCATGCCTAAGGGAAACATCCTTCTATTTATTACTTAAGTCTTTTTATTATTTATTAAGCATATGTGAGCAACACTATTGCTAATTTTACAACATGACAAGCTATGGATCAGTGGTGACTGATGAACCATGGTCTTCAAACAAAGCCGCAAATCACTCAACATTTTAATTAGAAAACTAATTAACTAACTAAATAGTTATCTCCTTAAATATTTCTATAATCATTAATCAAGGTGGAAATTAATTATAAAAAGTAAACTTATTCAAAACAGTGCTAAATTTTTAGTGGAGGTTCATTTTGCACCAAAAGCTTAACCCTAAATTTTTATGATTTTTGGATTTATATTTTGCTCTACAAAAATCAAACACTATGCATTTATTAATTAAAGCATACAATTATTAAACATGACAAAAGTGATCAACATGCTGCACACACATTTTTCTTAAGCAGAGAATCACTCAAGGATCACAAAACATATTTTTACACAATTTTATCTGCCCATACTATTTAATTATCAAAAAAGACAAAACTCAGCATTTAAATTCATAAAAAGAAAGAGAAAAAGAAAAGAAAACCTTTCTTTTTTCCCTCGGACCGGGCCACGGCCCAGTTATGTAACAGAACCGACCAATTTATAAAAGCATAAGTGAAAAATCACTCGCTAAGCAAGCAATTGTCACACTTAAGCCGTTATAACCCGGTAGTCCGGAAATCTCGAAGGATTTCAAACCAAACATCATCAACCAAGATCGCATACAAGTTTAGCGTCACCATTCGCACGTTACAGCTTTTCACAAATAGTTCGACAACATCAGAGTGCGAAAATAAAGTTATTACAAACCGAGTTCTTAAAATCCGAACAGCGAAAACAAAGTAATTTTGAAAGCTCAACCCAACTCACGCCTTTTTAAGGATTAATACAGTGCCAGCCCAGAGTCTATCCAACAAAAGCAGTTGGGGAGAATATTAAGATTAACCTTGCCCAAGGTCTTCTAGTCCACTGGGAAAAGACAGGTAGCACAGTACCCGTGGAAGGTATGTCCGTCTGCACAAACAACAAGCGGGAAAAACCCTGAGTACGAGAAGGTACATAGCTAGACTTACCCGACTGACTCAAAATAAAAGACTCCAAGGAGTATGACAGGCTTTATCAGGGGATAGCTTGACTCTTTTGCAAAAAGGCGGTAATAACATTTAAAGTGGTAGCTCAGCTTAACCATTCCCATTTATGCTAGGTGAGCACCTATACTATGCATCATTATAATATTAGTCATGATTAAGCAAGCAAGTAGTAACCATAATCAGAATCATCAGCTTAACCCATCATCATTATTAACCACATTCTATAATCATTACTACGATGCTGCAGCTCAAGTCAAGGTGTTCACTGTCCAGGAACGATGGCGACTCGAATCGATTACTACTGAGCTTAGGGGGTATTCCTCACACAAACCACACTCACCCGTCGGTGAGCTACAGATCACCGTGGCACGTATCCAGGAAAAACAAGTACGCGGACTCGCATAGAACCACCGTACCCGGGGACCGCCCGATCGCCTTAGCCGACCATGCTTTGGACCTCGGACTTACTCTTCACGCCCCGTGGTCCCCATCCATCTCCAATACGGTGCGAACGGATCGAGAACCGGCCTGGATAGTGTTAGGCTTCGCGGTCGGAAGTGCTTATCCGGCCCGGCTAAATGTGAGGCATGCGTTCAATATGACTTGGGGTACAACAACGGTACGGTCCTTAATCGACACAGACGGAATCACCGTGGTCCAAAGACCCCACAAGACTCCGCCCGGTCTCCATTTATCACAACCATAACCATCAACCAGATGATATCAACATAAGCCTTCCTTCAATCATAAGTAACCACCTATACTCGCGGATGACAGGAAATCACCCGACTTCTACCGTCTAAGCAAGCTAAGCGTAATACTCGCCCTAGACTAGCAGGGTATATCAAGGTGGGTAATTCAATGGTAAAGCAAGGATATAATGCATCAACGGTGTCACACAACTCCTATACTTAATGCAACAATCATAAAGCATAATTAGACTGTTAGAAAGCATAGGTAAGGAAATGCTCCGGTGCTTGCCTTGCTCGAAGTCACTGGCGAAGTGGTTCGGGCACTAGGTAAGTCTTCCTCGTCTCCTCCTGCTGAGACTTCCTGCTGGAACTCCTCCTGAGGGTTCTCCTCGGTCTCCGAAGGTTGGGGTTCCTCCTGCGAACCTGTATGATGCGATGCACATACTTAAGTACAGTGAATGCATACACGTATGATGCTCATGAATGAGGATGATTAACAGATCATTTGACAGAGTAGGTGCATATCTCCTCTCTACTAACAACTTAACTCATTTACTGAGTATGTGCATACCTCTTCTCTAAACACTTAGAGAAGTGTATAAAGAAGAGAGGTGTGTAGGCACACACACATACACACACATCACATGAATAAAGAGAAGTACTACTATTCATAGCCAACCATCACATTTTAGTTATGGTGCTGCATAACAGGACCAGCAAGCATAACCTGATTAAAAGTGCACAAGAAGTAATATAGGACTCCTTAAATCATTTAATTCCCATACTTATCATTTCATGTGAATAATTAGGCTTGAACTGTGACCTCTATCTAAACAGTTCAGAAAAATCTATAAAAATTACAGGAGCTACATCATGCTATAACAGAGCCATGATAAAAGTTTCATGACAATACATCAAGTACAACAGCCTACACAAAAAGATTAAACAGCAGGACAGAAATGCACATTTAATAACTTTGCACTATAAAAAGTGTCAAATAACAGATTTCACATTTTTCTCTAAAGCTACTTAGCACAAGAATAGTCACCAAAAATTTCCAGGGCATAATTCCTTATAATTAATTTATTAAAAATCATACAAGAATCAGCCCAGAATTGAAATTAAATCATATTCCAATATTTTTGTACAGCAGCTGCATGACATATATTTTTCCCAGAATCTACATCACAAATAGAGTTTAACAAAACAAGAATCACATTTTTTAGAGTACTCTACAATTTATCATGCATTTACTTAGTTTTCAGCCATTTAAGCAAATAAATAAAACTACACAGTAAAGTACCATAAAAATTACATCTCATATTTTTACTGGGTAGATCTACTCAGTAGAAGTCTAACAAAACAAGTCTCACTCAAATTGGATCTCATTTGCCACAGATACAAATTAAAAAGCATTTAAAACAATTTACGGAAAACAAATAAAAGAAAAAGGGCCGAAACCCTAATGTGCATGGGCTCGGTCCATTGGACCAGGAGCCGCCTGACGTGCGGGCCCAGGTCAACCCAGGCCCACCGGGTCAGCCGGCCGGGAGCGAGGCACGGCGCCGGCCCGCCCAGGGGGTGGCACCGTTGTGCTCCCGTCCGTGGGCGCACCGGGCCGGGTGTCTTTGGTGGTAGCCGGCGGTGAGTGGAAACGGCGGCGGCGCTGTGAGGCGGCGGCGGTGGCGCGGTGCGGCGGCGCCTCGCTGTCTCTGGCCACGGCGAGCGACGGTGCGGCGCGCCGTGCGCCGTGGGCGACGGCGGGGCTATCCAGGGGTTAGTACCCCGATTGGGCGGCCGGCCCCTGGCGTACAAGCATGGCGGTGCGGCGACGGACGCAGCGCCGGGCTGGAAGCTCACGGCGCGGCGGTGTAAGGCCCAAATCGGGCCAACCGACCTCACCGGAGACTGGCGCGGCTCCTAAGGTGTCTAGTGCGCGCGATGGCGAGCCAACAGAGGCAGTGGTGGGTGCTTGGCCGCTTGGGCGGCCGCGGTGGCGTGCTCCGGCGAGCCGGTGCCGAGGGAGATGGCCAAAATTGGCCCTCACCTGGTGCTGACGACGGCGGCTGAGGTGCGGGGCGAGGAGTGGTTCACGGCGGAGCTCAGCGAGCGCAGGGGTGGCGGTGGTGCGGTCGGTGGCGGCGGGCGGGAGGCTGCTCGCCGCGGCGGGGCTGCCGGGCGAGCCCGGGCGGCGGCTTCTTCTTTGTCTTCTTCTGCTGCGGGTGAGGGAGCGAGGCAGAGGGCGAATGGGTGAGTGGAGGAGGGAGGGGCGTGTCCGGGACGGGGTGTTGGCGGGTCGGGCGGCGGGCGTGGGCCCCGGCGCTTCGGCGCCGCCACGCCACAAGCCGGGTAGGCGCCACGGGCGCGTAAGGCGCGCGGCTGCCGCGATCCAGGGCGCAGCGCCTTGGGCGCGGAGGCGCGGTGGACGGGCCGCGGGCGGGAGTGGGCAAAACGGCCTGCTCGTTTGCGGTGGCCATTTCTCTTTTTTTTTGAAAATTTGAATTCAAACTGAAATGCAACCATTTGACAAATTTAAAAGCATTTTCATGAAAAGTGCCCAAAATAAAAGTTGTAGAGAATTTAAAACTGAACAACTTTTATTTAAGGCTCAACTCAAAATTCCCAATAAATTTTGAACTACAAATCCCTTTTGAATTTAGGGCATAAAAGGGATTTTCAATTTATTTTCTTTTGCTCCAATTTCCACCAAAACTTTTGCAATAAAATTTTGCTAAATCATTTCAATGTGCTGGGCAAGTGGATCCAACCTTGATCAAGTCATTTGCAATACAAATAATTGACTAATTAAGCAATCAAGCAAGCAATTAGGGAATTAAAAACAAGCACATGAAATGATGACATGCAAGCTAGGGTTTTGACTTGATGCTTATGTCATGATGATCATGTTATGATGATGATGCTTAGGATTAATTAACCATGGTCTAATGCAAAGCTTAACACTGAGGTGTTACAAGTTAGGCCAGTGAGGCCCGGTTGCGGCCGGCCCATTTGCATCGCCCTCCCTCTCCCATTTAAAAGAACCGGGGGAACGACGGTGGCGACGGCGGCCGGGCGGAGCTAGCCGACGGCGAGCTCCGGGCGGTGGCGAAGCGCTCCAACCGGATGCCCACGACCAAGCGATCCCAGCAAGGAGGTTGGTTGGCTGGATTAGCGGCTAGAGAAGCCATGCCGGCACCCATGGCGGCTCAGCCGCGTCATCAATGGTGGCGCAGCGGCGTTCCGGCTTGGTGGAGGCAGTAACGAACCCAACCGGTGGGTTGATGAGCTCCGTGGGGTCACGGCGAAGTGGGATCACGATGTGGTTTAGCATGGGAGGCTCGGTCTTGCCTTGACCGCGGTGGAGTGACCACGGCGGAGCTCTGCCGGGTCTGGAGAGGATAAAGGCGCGGCGCGGGCGACTGAGGCGATGGGAGAAGACGAGAGCTAGCCTGGGCGATGCATTAGGATGTGGCGGGTCTGTTGGAGAAGGTGGCAGGGATGGTGGAGCGACGGGACGCGCCAATTTTGGCGGTGCAGTGAGATCGCCGGCGATGATCATAAGAAAAGAAGAAGATGGTGGCGTCGGGTGCTCAGCTTTTAAAGGCGAGGGCGAGCCAGAGGAGAACGCCCAGAGCCTTCACGATCTCGATGACGTGGGCGGCCGCGTGCCTGCGCGCGAATTTTTGGAGATGAAGCCACGGCGGCGGTCGACGGCATGGGGGGAGAGGGGAAAAGGAAAATCTCCCCCCTCGGGTTCTTGTAGCAAGTTGTCCCCTTCCCCTTTTTCGAAAATTTCAAATTACTCCCAAACTTTGAACTACACTCAAAATTTTCCAAAAATAAAGATTGTTCAAAATTTTGTGCTCTATAACTTTCATTAAAGAAGTTTTGTTAGAATCCAAATAGTTTTGAAATTGCATTTCAAATTTGAAAATGAGTTCAAATTCAACTTTTGGGATTTCAAAATTACTTTTAAATTTTGAATAAAAGATGAAAATCTCCAAAAATAAAAGTTGTTCCATTTTTCAAGAACTACAATTTTTATTTAGAAAGTTTTTCATAAAACTTAATAGTTTTTTAAATTGAGTTTAAAAATCAAAAGGGGACAATTCCCAATTTAAAGAACTTTTGAAATTATTTAAAATTTTATTCAAAAACTTGAAAAACTTTATATACCAAACTTGTATAGCTCAAAGAGATGCACAAACTGTATTTTGGAAGTTTTCCCAAATGTTGAATATTTTAAGATGAAATTGAGAAAGGGGTAAAACACCTTTGAAATTCAAGCTTTTGAAAAGGATTTTCAAATTGCATCTTTGGGCAATTAATTAATGGTGTTGTGGTACTTTTCAAACCCAACCAATGGCATACTTTCAAAGTACAAAGTTCATACTTTGAAATAATGCCAATGGTTAGCAACTTTTATTTAGAAAATGAATTATGGTTAGCTCCTCAAAAGTGAATTTGAAACACAAAATCCAACACTTAACCATTTATGCTTGAGAACCGACCAATTTATAAAAGCATAAGTGAAAAATCACTCGCTAAGCAAGCAATTGTCACACTTAAGCCGTTATAAACCCGGTAGTTCGAAATCTCAAAGGATTTCAAACCAAACATCATCAACCAAGATCGTATGGGTTTAGCGTCACCATTCGCATGTTACAACATTTCACAAATAGTTCAACAACATCGAGTGCGGAAATAAAGTTATTACAAACCGAGTCTCAAATTTCAAATAGCGGAAGTAAAGTAGTTTTAGAAGCTCAACCCAACTCACACATTTCAGATAAATAAAGTGCCAGGCCCAGATCTATCCGTCAAAAGCATGTTGGGGGAGAATAGTAGAGATTGACCTTGCCCGGGTCTTCTAGTCCGGGGGAAAAAGACAAGTGGCGCAGATGCCGTGGAAGGTATGCCCGTCTGCACAAACAACAAGCGGGGGAAAACCACGAGTACAAGAAGGTACTCGGCTAGACTTACCCGACTTACTCAAAAGTAAAAGACTCCAAGGAGTATGACAGGCTTTATCGGGAGGTAGCTCGACTCATTGCATAAAAGCGGTAGTAATATTTAAAGTGACAGCTTAATCATTCCTATTTAAGCTAGGTAAGCACCTATACTATTCATCATTATAGTATATTATTCATGATCAATCAAGCAAGCAAGTAGTAACCGTAGCCATAACATCGACTTAACTCATCATCATCATTAACCATATTCCATAAGCATTACTACGATGTTGCGGCTCAAGTCAAGGTGTTCACCGTCCAGAACGATGGCGATTCGAATCGATTACCTCGAGCTCGGGGGTATTCCTCACACAAACCACACTCACCCGCTAAAGTGAGCTGGGATCACCGTGGCACGTATCTAGGAAAACAAAGCGGTCTCGCATGGAGCCACCTGCCCCCGGGGACCGCCTGGCGCCTTAGCTTGACCAAACGGACCTCGGACTTACTCTTGGCGCCCCTGTGGTCCTCCATTCATCTCCAATACGGTGCGAACGGGTCGAGAACCGGCCCGGATAGTGTTAGGCTTCGCGGTCGGAAGTGCTTATCCGGCCCGGCTAAATGTGAGGCATGCGTTCAATATGACTTGGGGTACAACAACAGTGCGGTCCTTAATCGACACAGACGGAATCACTATGGTCCAATAACCCCATAAGACTCCGTCCGGTCTCCATTTATCATAACCGAACCATCAACCAGATGATATCAACATAAGCTTTTCCATTAATAGCAAGTAACCACCTATACTCGCGGATGACAGGAAATCACCCGACTTCTACCGTCTAAGCAAGCTAAGCATAGTACTCGCCCTAGACTAGCAGGGTATATCAAGGTGGGATAATCAACGGTAAAAGCAAGGATGTAATGCATCAACGGTGTCACACAACTCCTATACTTAATGCAACAATCATAAAGCATAATTAGACTGTTAGAAAGCATAGGTAAGTAGATGCTCGGTGCTTGCCTTGCTCGAAGTCCGACGCGCGTGGTGGTTAGGACACTCAGGCAGCTCTTCTTCGCCTTCTTCTTGTGGGGCCTCCATTTGAGGCTCCTCCGGATAGTCCCTGCTCGGTCTCCGAATACGGGAGGTCCTCCCCGCGAACTTTGTATGATGCGATGCACATGCATAAGTACAGTGAATGCATACACGTATGATGCTCATGAATGAAGATGATTAACAGATCATTTGACAGAGTAGGTGCATATCTCCTCTCTACTAACAATTTAACTCATTTACTGAGTATGTGCATACCTCTTCTCTAAACACTTAGAGAAGTGCATAAAGAAGAGTGGCGTATAAGCGCACACACACACACACATGAATAAAGAGAAGTATCACTACTCATATCCAAACACCACATTTCAGTTATGGTACTGTATTACATGACCAGCAAGCTTAACATAATTGAAAAAGCACAAGAATTGATATAAAAGCCATTAAATCATTTAATTCAATTACTTATCATTTCATGTGAATAGATAGGCTTGAACTGTGACCTCTGTCTAGACAGTTCAGAAAATTCTACAAAAATTACAGGAGCTACACTTTGCTATAACAGAGCCATGATAAAATTTTTAGCACATTTTATCCAGTATAACAGTCTACAAAAAAAGTGAAGCAACAGGCCAGAAATGCACATTTAATAACTTTGCACTATGAAAAGTATCAAACAATAGATTTCCTATTTTTATCTAGAACTTCTTAGCACAAGAGCAGTCAGTAAAATTACCAGGGCCTAATTCCTTATAATTAATTTATTAAAAATCATACAAGAATCAGCCCAGAAATGAAATTAAATCATATTCCAATATTTTTGTACAGTAACTACATATCATATATTTTTCCCAGAATACACATCACATAACAAGTCTAACAAAAGAAGAATCACATTTTTCTGAGCTATATTTTATTTACTATGCATTTACTCAGTTTTCATCCATTTAAGCAATTAAATAAATCTACACAGAGAATATTCACCAAAAATACATCTCATAATTTTCAATGACAGATCTATTCAGTAGAAGTCTAACAAAACAAATTTCACCAAATTTGGATCTCATTTGCTCAGTTATGAATTAAAAAGGGTTTAAACTAATTTACGGAAAAACAAAATAAAAAAGAAAAAGCCAGGCGCAGGGGCTGGCTGGACCCGGTCCAGTGGACCGTGGGCCACTGACACGCGGGCCGTGGGGGGTCAACCCGGCCCCAACATGTCGGTCGGCCGAGGCAGAGCCGGGGCCGTTGACCGGCGCCGCTCGGCGACGGCGGGTTGCCGGCGGTGGGGGTGGCATTAACGCAGCCCCCCATCGCACTGGGCGCACCCGCCGGTGGGGTTGGTTGCGCCGGGCGGTGACTCTAGCGGCGGCGGCGCTTAGGCGCGGTGGCGGACGGCGGCGCTTTGCAAGGTGGCACGGTGGCCGTCTCCGCACCGGCGAGCCGAGTAGGTGGAGCTCGGGTGCCCGAGGAGTGGCGGAGCTAGCCCTAGGCTAAATGCGTGGCCGGATTTGGCGCGAGGCGCACCGGCCGCGTGCATGTCAGCACGGCGGCGCTGCGAGCTACTTTGGGCGGCGGTGGCCGAGGCACGGTGGGGCTGCAATCGGCTCGATTGAGCCCACCGGCGGCTAGCGCAGGTCTAGGCGGCTCGGGCGGCGATGGCGGGCGGGCAGGGCAGGAGGTGGCGGCCGCGTGAGCGCGGCTCCGGCGAGCTTGCTCCCGCCGGCCGCAAGGAAGATGGCCGGCATTGGCCCTTACCAGTGAAATGCGGCGACAGTGGGTGGTGCGCGAGGGCGGAGCAAGGCGAGGCGGCTCTGGTGGTGCGGTTTGGTGGTCGGAGAAGCTCCGACGAGCTCGAACGGCGGCGGCGGGCTCGGAGCGGCAAAGTGAGCGCGTCGCGGCGTGCGAGGCAGAGAGCGAGGGAGCAAGGCAGGGCGAGCGAGAATGGAGCGCGGCGATTTCCATTTCGGGCGGGCGCCTGGGGTGATGCGGCCGGGCGGAACGGGCAATGGGCCCGCTTGCCGGGCGCTCGGCGCCACGCTGCCGCCAGCTGCGGGCGAGCGCGTGGCGCCGCGCGCTGCGTTCGGTCGGCCACGCTCGGGCCGGCTCGGCGGCGCGCGCGCGAGGGCGGGAGTGGAATGGGCCGTGGGCCGAGTGGGCCGAATCCGCCTGCTCGGCTGCGATTCTGCTCTTTTTTTTTTTTTTGAATTTAATTTGAAATTGAAACCAAATGCAACTTTTTGACAAGTTTGCAAGCAATTTCAAGAGATGCTCCCAAAATAAAAGTTGTAGAGAAATAAAAACTGGACAACTTTTATTAAGGGCTCAACCCAAAATTCTGAATAAAATTTGAATTGCAAATTCATTTTGAATTTTAGGGCATAAAGAAGATTTTCAATTTATTTTCTTTTGATTCAAATTGCACCAAATCTTTTGCAATAAATTTTATCAAATTATTACAAAACGCTGGACAAGTGGATCCAAACTTGATCAAGTTGTTTGCAAGACAATTAATTAACAAAGCAACACCCAAGCAATTAATTAAATTAAAACAAATGCAACACATAAAATGACAATGCATTTAGGTTAAATGCTTGATGATGCTTATGCCATGATTAATGAAGGTTTAAGGTTAATTAATTATGGGCCTAATGCATGCTTAACACTGAGGTGTTACAGCCCTACCCCCTTAAAGAAATCTCGTCCCGAGATTTGGGTTTACTAACCAGGTTTTATGGAATTCGGGATAAACTTCTTTCAGGTAATCCTCAGTTTCCCATGATGCATCTCTATCATCATGGTAGCTCCACACAACCTTGTAAGTGCGCACCAAGCGATTCCGAGTAATTCTTTCTTTGCTATCAACAATTCTTACAGATTCTTCTTTATAGACCAGATCGGCTGCTAGCTTCAAATCTCGCTCATCAACTCTTTCTTCGGGTACACGCAAACACTTCTTCAGTTGAGAGATGTGAAAGACCGGAAAGATAGAACTCATTGGCTCAGGCAACTGCAACTTGTAAGCGACTTCACCTCTTCTTTCAAGAATCTTGTACGGACCCACATATCTTGGTGCAAGTTTCCTCTTGGCCCCAAACCTTTGTGTACCTTTTATTGGTGAAACCCTGAGATAAACATAGTCACCAACTTCAAAAGTTAAAGGTCTTCTTCTATTGTCAGCATAACTCTTTTGTCGGGACTGTGCAGCTTTCATATGTTCTTGGATAGTTCGAACCTTCTCTTCAGCTTCGGGAACAAAGTCAATACCGTAGTATCTCCTTTCTCCAGCTTCTACCCAATTCAACGGAGTTCTACACTTTCTGCCATATAAAGCTTCAAACGGTGCCATCTTGATACTTTCTTGATAACTGTTGTTGTAGGAGAACTCGGCCAAAGGTAGCCAAGATTCCCACGAACCCTTAGCAGATAGCACACACGCTCTCAACATATCTTCCAGAACTTGATTAAGTCTTTCAGTCTGGCCTGAAGTCTGAGGATGATAAGCGGTGCTGTGCAGCAACTTAGTACCCATTCCTTCATGCAAACGGGTCCAGAAATGAGCAGTGAACTGCGATCCTCTATCAGATACGATGGTCTTGGGTACTCCATGCAAACGGACAATCTCAGAGATGTAAAGATCAGCATACTGAGGTGGTCTGTAGGTAGTTTTGACAGGTAAGAAGTGAGCCGACTTGGTTAGTCGATCAATGATTACCCAGATTGAATCATTTTCTTTCTGTGTAGTTGGCAAACCTGTGATGAAATCCATACTGATATCATCCCACTTCCAAGCAGAAACTGGTAGAGGTTTCAGCAAACCTGCCGGCTTCATGTGAATGGCCTTGACACGACAACAAGTATCGCATCGAGCCACATATGCTGCTATCTCTTTCTTCATCTTTGTCCACCAATATCGAGGTCTTAGATCATGATACATCTTGTTACTTCCAGGGTGAATGGATAGCTTGGAAAGGTGAGCTTCATCCATTATCTTGTTCTTGAGTTCTCGATCCTTTGGCACGACAAGACGAGTGTCGAACCAAAGTACGCCATTGTCATCCAATCTGAAATGCGGAATTGATTCCTTCTTCATTCTTTCTTTGAGGTGATATATGCCAGGATCAGTCTTTTGGCCTTCAATGATCTGTTGGTCGAGGGAACATCGAACTTGGATATCATGCAGGACTGCAGGATGCATCAAATTGAATCTTTCTTCCACCAACGGCTTCACAGCATGGTGATGTAACTTGCGACTCAAGGCATCTGCAACTACGTTTGCTTTTCCCGGGTGATAATGCACTTGCAAATCATAGTCCTTGATCAACTCTAACCATCTTCGCTGTCTCATGTTAAGCTCGGGCTGGGTAAAGATGTATTTGAGACTCTTGTGATCAGTATATATGTGGCACACATTTCCCAACAAATAGTGCCTCCAAATCTTCAAGGCATGTACCACTGCAGCTAACTCTAAATCATGCGTGGGATAGTTGACTTCATGCTTTCTCAACTGACGTGAAGCATAAGCAATCACTCGGCCTTCTTGCATCAGCACACAACCCAACCCGGTCTTCGATGCATCACAGTACACATCAAACGGTTTCTCGATGTCTAGCTGTGCCAAGACAGGAGCAGTGGTTAGCAACTCTCGCAAGGTGCGGAAAGCTGCCTCACACTCTTCTGTCCAGACAAACTTGTGCTCTTTTTGCAACAGACTCGTCATGGGCTTGGCAATCTTAGAGAAATCTGGAATAAAACGGCGATAATACCCTGCCATTCCAAGAAAACTTCGAACTTCATGAACAGATGTCGGTGGTAGCCAATCCATAACTTCCTGTACCTTTGATGGGTTGACTGATATGCCATTTTCAGAAATGATATGGCCAAGGAAAGCAACTTCCTTTAACCAAAACTCACATTTACTGAACTTGGCATACAACTTATGTTCTCTTAATCTGGTAAGCACAACTCTCAGATGAGGGGCATGTTCTTCTTCATTAGCAGAATAAACTAGAATGTCATCCAAGAATACAATCACGAACTTATCCAATTCGGGCATAAAGACTGAGTTCATAAGATACATAAAGTATGCAGGAGCGTTCGTTAAGCCGAAAGACATAACGAGATACTCATACAACCCGTATCTTGTTACAAAAGCAGTCTTATGCACGTCTTCGGGGCGAATCCTGATCTGATGATAACCTGATCTCAAATCAATCTTGGAAAACACTTTTGCTTTAGACAACTGATCAAACAGGATATCAATTCTCGGCAGAGGGTACTTGTTCTTGATTGTGACAGCATTGAGTGGCCGATAATCAACACATAGCCTGAGAGAGTGATCTTTCTTCTTCACAAACAAGGCTGGACAACCCCACTCAGAAGTACTTGGCCTAATATAACCCAACTTATTCAGCTCATACAACTGTTTCTTCAACTCTGCTAGCTCATTAGGAGGCATACGATACGGTCTCTTGCAGATTGGAGCTGTACCAGGCACTAGATCAATAGCAAACTCAATATCTCTTTTAGGAGGTAGCCCAGGCAATTCTTCAGGAAAGACATCAGGAAACTCACAGACTACTGGAATCTCAGCCAGAGAAGAAACTTGAATAGCATATGTCAACTTGGTCATGTCTGCCACTCGAGGCAACAACACTTGGAAAGTGTTTTGACCCAGAGGATCCGTGAGAGTAATCGTTCTATTTCCAGTATCAATCACAACTTGTTTATCTTTCATCCAATCCATCCCCAAGATTACATCCATAGTTAACCCAGGTAGAACTACCAAATTAACTCTATATGCTTTATCTCCAATTTCAAAAATTGCACGTTCAAGCATCTGATTAGATAGGACATCAGCACCAGCGGAGCTGATGCGGTACCCATAATCTAATTGCTTAAGTTCTAATTCATGTGATCGTGCATATGCTTGACTCATAAAAGAATGCGATGATCCAGAATCAAATAAAACAACTGCAGGATGATTGTTGACAAGAAACGTACCCGCAGTGACTGGTTCTCCTTCGGGAATCTCATTTATGGAGGTGTGGTGAGCACGAGCTTGGTAGGTCGTCTGCTTCTTTGGGTAGGGACAATACTTGGCGAAGTGACCCGGTTGATTGCAGTTGAAGCACGGGCCTCGCACAGCAGGTGCATTAGCAGTAGGACCACCAGTCCTAGCTTGAGCTTGAGGTGCAGGTGGGCGATAGCCCCTCTGGTTCTTTGGGGGTGGTGGAGCATTCCTTTTTGGAGCAGGTGCACGGAACCTTGAGTTCTGAACAGGAGGGCGATACTGCTGACGGTTAGGCATTGGAGGTCGAAACTGAGAAGATCCTCCTTCAAAGCTTCTCTTGCGGTTCTTGGAAGCAGCGTGCAAGTTGTTGTTGTTCTCTTGAGTCAAGCAATCACTGATGAACTCATTGAAGGTAGCTCTTGAACTGATGCCCATAGTCTTGGCCATCTTGGTGTTGAGGCCTCTCTTGAAGCTAGCTATCTTATTTTCTTCAGTGTCCACATAGGTAGGAGCATAGCGTGACAAGTTGTTAAACTCTTGCAAGTACTCATTCACGCTCTTATTACCTTGGTTAAGCTTCATGAACTCAGATACTTTCATAGCCATCAGACCCGGTGGAACATAAGTGCTGCGGAACATCTGGGTAAACTGCGCCCAGGTGATTGGAGTGTTTGGCGGGAAAGTGGCACGTTGATGAGACCACCACATTCCAGCCGGCCCCTGCAGTTGATGTGCCCCGTACTCAACCTTCAGCGTCTCGGTCATCTTTGAGTAAGACGAAACTTGTCTTCCATCGTGTTGATCCACTCGAGAGCCTCGAGCGGTTCCTTAGCTTGCAAGAACTTAGGTGGATCCGTGTCCAGAAAATCCTTGAAAGAGCTGTACTGGTTGACCTGACGGTCACGGTGGCCTCCGCGACTGGTGTTTGCTGCAATGTCACGCAATACGGCCTCCATGTTGCGCTGACTGCCAAGGAACTGTTGAAAAAGTTGCTCAGCTGTCAATGGTGGTGGAGGTGGTGGTGGCAGTTCTGTCCTGGGGTTTGCTCCGTTACCCCCGTTTCCTCCGTTGCCTCCGTTGCTACTATTTCCACCATTTCCGCCATTACCATCACCATTGCCTCCTTGGCCGGATCCGTCACCAACCAGGGACCCACTAGCAGTACGGCGAGTTCCAACCATCTGCATATTCCAGCATCGAGTAATCATTAGGTGATGTTACAACATTGTAAGCGAACGTAATAATCATGCCAATGAATTATTGGAAGAAAATCAATTCATTCAACAACACACAGGCATAAAGATTCATTTCCACAATCCATAACATCACTAATTAGATTACTGAATAAAAACATCATCCGAGGCATACAACATCCAAAATTGCCAGCATACATACACTGGACTTTAGGCGTTCAGATAGCACCACAACACATGACGATCCAAAACACATGAGTCACATCTCATAAAAGTTACATGCCAACAACGAAAGGGACAAAAGCACCACTACGGCTAGCGAAGAGACTACTAGTCTACTCGTGCTCGCTACCGACGTCGGACTCGTCAGCCAGAACAACGTCGTCGTCGGGTGCAGGCTCGGGTGCAGGTGGGAGGTCAGCGTCCTCCTCGCCACCATCGGGGTCGATGACTCCCGGCTCCATCTCGGCAGCTCCAGGCGCATGGTGACCATGAACCTGGTTGTACAGAACGTGGTACTCCCCGTGCAACTGGTCAATGTACTGCTCGCGGTCAAAGAGCCAGTGCCCCAGCTGATGGGCATCGTTCCGGGCTTCATTCCTCTCAGTGACCAACTGGGCCATCATCCTGTCGGCGTTCTTCTCATACTTCTCATAGCGTGCAACACGTGCGCGCAAAGTCTCGAGCTCCCACGATGACCTCTCTCACATCTGCCTCAACCTCGTCTCTAGTAGCTATGATGGTGTCCATCTGCTGCCTCAAGCCTCGGATTTGGTCCGAGTGCTCCTTCTTCATTTTCTTCTCATTCTTCCACATAGCCTTGTTCCAGTCACTCAGCTTGTACATTGTTGCGGTGGTGGCATGCGCCTGCATCACGGCATACATGGAACTCATAGCCGTGTTATCACCGCCATCAATCTCGTCAACTCGGCCCAACGTGCACGGCTAGGGGCTGCTCCCCAAACAAAGTGTCCTGAGGATCATCCCTAGGAAAAGTCCCTGCCAAAGCCGTTGCCAGGCTCAGAGGAAAGCGCTCCATGATCTGGCGGAGCACATGGAATGCGGCTCGCTAGCCCATCCCGTGCGGTGACACCGGTGGCGCGGACACGCCACCCGTCCCACTCGAGTCCGGGGTGGAGTGGAGGAACAAGTGATCTCCCTGACCACCAAGTCGTCTCCACGACGTGGCTCCTCGGTGACCCAGGAGTATACGGGTCATTTGGTCCTCTCAGATATACCCCGCGTGAGCAAGCACTCTCCAGAGGAGCGTGGGCATGCCAAACTCCTCAAGAAAGTGGTCCTCTCGGATCACCGTGCGTGGTGCAAGCTGACGGCGAGGTACCCTGCCCCCGGTGGACTTGCGTGTGGTTTGCTTAGTGCGAGCCATCTGTCAGAAATTTATCTCGGTGAGACAAGTTATTAATTAACCAAATTTTAATGGGCAGAAGTAATCAATTTATAAGGAAAGGTAAATGTAATGACATGAGATGAACAAACATGATGTATGCACGTATCTTACGTTCTCACAAACTTAGCAAAAATATTTCTAGCGGATATACGGTGGCATACAACGTTTTCTCATAGCGCATAACTAGTCGTTCTACTCGAATCGCTGTTATGTACCTGCAGAAAAACCACTTCAGCCCATCCCAACAGTATGAATAAATGCATTGCAGAAAGTAAAGATTAAGCACTCACACGCACGTGCATTCCCAATACACGCACATGTAGTACAACTACCCGATCCTCGTCCAATGACGGCATCGTCTCAACAGACGGCACAACCCACAATTAAACACCTTGGTAAGTACATGGTTTTGACATGTAAGTACTTTCGGTATCACACTAGCACTCCCCTAGATTGCCGGTTGGACAACCATGCTCTCACAATGTAACACCCAGATTTAAAGACCAAAACCAGGCTTACCATATGTGTGCCCAGGAAGTCCACACATACAGAAACAGAAGTAGAGAGTATCAAAATCAGCGTCATATAGTAGAAACTTACATATATTTAACACTTACATCATAGTAACGCGAGACGGTAGCTAATCTTTTCTTCAAGCTCCATCTTCACAGGGACGGTTGACTGGGGGTACATATGCCTAGCAACTCACTAACTCCACCATCTGGTACCCATCCGGGATTTTCCAAAGTAATAAAAAGTAAAGGCAAGCCGTAAGTACATGTCGCATTTTAGCAAATATAACCTAGGGTTCATGAGGCTCAAAAACGCATTAATTTGGTTTTCTTGCATTTAGCTTTTAAAAGATTAACACTTTTGGCATTAATAGCAACAAGGTAGTAGCAATTCCCATAACCACATGATCAAGTGAACAAGAATAAAGAATAATACATAATAATTAACAATATGATCAAGCAACATAATTAAACATTATCCATCAATGATCATTTATTCCGTAAGAATCCCCAAGGCCGCCCGTGTCCGTGGGCACGGCTAGTATACCGATTTAATAAACTCTGCGCAGAGGTGTACACTTTCACTGTGAGTCGTGATTTACCCTTTCGCCCGAGGCGGCCAACCTCTTAGCCCACTACCAAGGAGGGCCGGCAGGGTTCACTATGAAGCCTTTCAAAGGTTCGTCTAACAAGTTAGGGCCGCTAGGATTCCATGGCAAGCAGATGTAGAGCCCCCTTCCAAATGGTTCACACCCGCAGCAGACACACATAAGGACAGAGGCCGCACTATACCCGTCTTGGCATGCCCCTCTTGCGCCATAAAGGTAACCTCTAACAAGCTAGAAAAGGTCCTCATACTTGACTAAAGCCAGAGCCATATAGCCCTCACAGCTGTACTGTCAATCCCGGTGACCACTTACAGATAAGTCCTTATGGAGAGAAAACTAGAGCAACAAAATAACCCCATGCTCTAGATCTCTGTAAACATTAATAAAAATCATCTTTTAATGTTGTTGCATATTCTATTATTCATGTTACAAGATCATGGTTATATATATCCAGCGCTAGCAAGTACTAACATATGCATATATCCCAAGGTCATCAAGGTAAATAGTAATCAACTCTAAGTCATCCTTAATAGGGGATCAAAGACACATGCATATGAAATATGGTGGATATTGTGAATAGGTAATCAAGGAGGTCCCAAGCTATACTTGCCTTAATACTTGCTTAAACTTTCACATACTCTGTTCTTAGTCACCACCTTTTGATCTTCAACACTCACAGTCGATGCTTGTTCTACTCGTAGCAAGCATCATATATAGGCAAACATACAAGAAACAAATAAAAGCAACTAAGAACAATACACCATAAAAAAGAGAAAATAACATACTAAACGGAAACTATTGCTATGGTCTTGAGATCACAAGAAACACCGACGATGGAACTACCGTTGAAAGAAACGGCGACTCTTGATCGAGTTTTATATTATAAAAGAAAAGAATAACCTACATGCTTGATTTATTTTATCTAAACAAATCTATGTAACATATATTAATTTAGATTACACTAATTCATATTTTATTTTAGATCAAGTTAAACTAGCCATATTTTATTTATTACGTGCATGTATCATTTATTCAAATTATATGACTCTAGCTTTGCAAAAGAAATAAATATATTGAGCATCTATGTGAACCTGTTATACGTAGCATGCTTAAACTTAATCAGATTTTGTTTAGAAACATATACGTTGACATGGAGCAATTAATCATATTAATATTTCTATACAAAGCACGTGAGTCAAAGCGTATATTGTTTTTTTTTTCTTAATTATGAAACCTGGTTGCAAGTATATTAATCAATTTAATACTTAAATCATAAAAATGTATTGACTTGTGATAGGATGATCGTAAACACTAACACGCAGATCACAACGACACGAATCTAACGCAAGCGGAATGACCTGAAACGGAGATTAAACAAGTAAATTACTAGATTAAAAACTGGATGGCAGTTTCGTAAATAACCTCATCTTCTTCCTTTTGTCTCCTTAACGAGACCAAAGCATGGTCTAACTGCTAGCTGCCGCTTTGCTTGCATGACGGAGGGCTCGGGTCACGGGGATCTCGGCCCGGCTCGTCGGCGACGCAGCGGCGGTGATATATGGGTGCTCCACATGGCTGATTGGTCTACGAGATATCTGTTGGCCTTGGCCCCTTCGACGATCAGGGAGAGAGAGGAAAGTTTGGCATTGCTGAAAATCAAGGGCTTGGAAAAATTGACTGGGAGAGACGAAGATGGGATCGTGCACGTTTGGAAATCCATCTGGAGTGATGAATCTCGGCCTTGACGGGCCGGCGGCCGGGCCGGACTCCATGGGTGATCGATCACGATGACGAGGTCCAAAGAACGAGGAGGCGGCGGCAAAGGGCAATCCGTTGGAACGGCTCCGTGGCAGCTCACAAAGCTCCGGCGAGATCGTGCGCATGCCAATAACAAAAGGCGTAGCGGCGGCTTGGATCATGACCCCTCGACTAGTTTTCCAAGGGTTTGGAAAAGGATCAGAAGGCTCGGTTTGGTGTTTATAGATGGGTATGGCGTGATGCATAGAGTCCTTGGTTTGCACGACACAACATATATCATAGATAGCTATGAGATTGGAAAGGAAAACAGAAATCGATGGGTGTACTAGAGCAGCAGGCCAACGCTGTCTATCTTCATTAAGATATGGCCTCGCTCCTTTGCCTTCTTTGATCTACCCTCGTCAAAGCACAATGGGCCAAGAAACAAATTAAAAGAAAGAACATGTAGAACGTGGATCAACGCACAAAAGAATTGTACTGACCTTGATCCACTAAGGATTTGATCTGGGATGGATTGGATTAGCATTAATTATTTTCGGAATTAATTTATTTCATGAATAGAATAATTCTAGAAAAGTCTAGAATTATTATTTGCCACACGAAAAATAACCCGAAGGCTCCAAAAATTATGGAAAAATTTTCAGAGACATTTTAGAACATGTTGAACCCAAATAAAATATTTGGAGCTCAAGGAAATATATTGAAGAGCATCTAAAAATTAGGATATGCTCGCAGAAGGGTGGAAAAGAAATCCGAGAGAAAGCTAGAGAAATTCTTGGGGACGTTTTCGAGAGATGATTGATGGACAATGAACTCGAAGGAGTGATTATAGAGCAGAAGAAAAATATCTTGAAAAATTCTATCACAAAGATTAAGATCGAGAACAAGAATTTTACTACAACAATGGACAGAGATGAACCAAGAAAGATAAACGACTTACTAATGTGTTTTAAAACTTTACACACTCATAACTCAAAGCCAAACAACAAGCAAACATCGCATCATGCACCCACCCATCAAATTAATTTAGAAAAGTTAAAAATTTTTTTTTTCTACAACTAAATTTGCATTGACTTAAGCTAAACTTGGGCTATTTTATTCAAATAATAAAATTAATTTTTTTATTTGTTTTCGAGCACAACCCAAAATTAAAAATTTTAGGGTGCGACACACAACTCCCACTTACCGAGGCGTAGAGGCAAATTGAACCATACATTACCATTCAAGCGAATGGCACCCATACAATTACCTTCTTTGCATGGGCAAAAAGTGAAAATAAAATATGATGCAAGCCCCCAAGTTAGTACTTAAATAGCCACCTAGAGTCCTTATTTGGGCATAAAGGATATGACCACTGGCACACTCTTAATTTGCAAATGGGTTTTTCTCAAAAGACTTATAGATCTATAAGTTGAAATCCAGTTTTGAAAGCAAAATTCTTTTGTTTTAAATAGACATGTGAACAGTAATCGCTAAACCTTGCTCGATGCCACTGTAATGTAACCCGACCAATTTATAAAAGCATAAGTGAAAAATCACTCGCTAAGCAAGCAATTGTCACACTTAAGCCGTTATAAACCCGGTAGTCAGGAAATCTCAAAGGATTTCAAACCAAACATCATCAACCAAGATCGTATGGGTTTAGCGTCACCATTCGCATATTACAACATTTCACAAATAGTTCAACAACATCAGAGTGCGGAAATAAAGTTATTACAAACCGAGTCTCAAATTTCAAATAGCGGAAGTAAAGTAGTTTTAGAAGCTCAACCCAACTCACACATTTCAGATAAATAAAGTGCCAGGCCACAGTCTATCCGTCAAAAGCATGTTGGGGAGAATAGTAGAGATTGACCTTGCCCCAGGTCTTCTAGTCCACGGGAAAAAGACAAGTGGCGCAGTACCCGTGGAAGGTATGCCCGTCTGCACAAACAACAAGCGGGGAAAACCCTGAGTACAAGAAGGTACTCAGCTAGACTTACCCGACTTACTCAAAAGTAAAAGACTCCAAGGAGTATGACAGACTTTATCGGGAGGTAGCTCGACTCATTGCATAAAAGCGGTAGTAATATTTAAAGTGACAGCTCAGCTTAATCATTCCTATTTAAGCTAGGTAAGCACCTATACTATTCATCATTATAGTATATTATTCATGATCAAGCAAGCAAGTAGTAACCGTAGCCATAACATCAGCTTAACTCATCATCATCATTAACCATATTCCATAAGCATTACTACGATGTTGCGGCTCAAGTCAAGGTGTTCACCGCCCAGAACGATGGCGATTCGAATCGATTACTACCGAGCTCTCGGGGGTATTCCTCACACAAACCACACTCACCCGCTAAAGTGAGCTACTGATCACCGTGGCACGTATCCAGGAAAACAAAGCGCGGTCTCGCATGGAGCCACCGTACCCGGGGACCGCCCGACCGCCTTTAGCCGACCAAAACTGGACCTCGGACTTACTCTTCGCGCCCCTGTGGTCCCCATTCATCTCCAATACGGTGCGAACGGGTCGAGAACCGGCCCGGATAGTGTTAGGCTTCGGCGGTCGGAAGTGCTTATCCGGCCGGCTAAATGTGAGGCATGCGTTCAATATGACTTGGGGTACAACAACAGTGCGGTCCTTAATCGACACACGGACGGAATCACTATGGTCCAACAACCCCATAAGACTCCGTCCGGTCTCCATTTATCATAACCGAACCATCAACCAGATGATATCAACATAAGCTTTTCCATTAATAGCAAGTAACCACCTATACTCGCGGATGACAGGAAATCACCCAACTTCTACCGTCTAAGCAAGCTAAGCATAGTACTCGCCCTAGACTAGCAGGGTGTATCAAGGTGGGATAATCAACGGTAAAGCAAGGATGTAATGCATCAACGGTGTCACACAACTCCTATACTTAATGCAACAATCATAAAGCATAATTAGACTGTTAGAAAGCATAGGTAAGTAGATGCTCCGGTGCTTGCCTTGCTCGAAGTCTGACGCGTGGTGGTTAGGACACTCAGGCAGCTCTTCTTCGCCTTCTTCTTGTGGGGCCTCCGGCTGAGGCTCCTCCAGGATAGTCCCTGCTTTCGGTCTCCGAATACGGGAGGTCCTCCTGCGAACCTGTATGATGCGATGCACATGCATAAGTACAGTGAATGCATACACGTATGATGCTCATGAATGAAGATGATTAACAGATCATTTGACAGAGTAGGTGCATATCTCCTCTCTACTAACAATTTAACTCATTTACCGAGTATGTGCATACCTCTTCTCTAAACACTTAGAGAAGTGCATAAAGAAGAGTGGCGTATAAGCGCGCACACACACACACATGAATAAAGAGAAGTATCACTACTCATATCCAAACACCATATTTCAGTTATGGTACTGTATTACATGACCAGCAAGCATAACATAATTGAAAAAGCACAAGAATTGATATAAAAGCCATTAAATCATTTAATTCAATTACTTATCATTTCATGTGAATAGATAGGCTTGAACTGTGACCTCTGTCTAGACAGTTTAGAAAATTCTACAAAAATTACAGGAGCTACACTATGCTATAACAGAGCCATGATAAAATTTTTAGCACATTTTATCCAGTATAACAGTCTACACAAAAAAGTGAAGCAACAGGCCAGAAATGCACATTTAATAACTTTGCACTATGAAAAGTATCAAACAATAGATTTCCTATTTTTATCTAGAACTTCTTAGCACAAGAGCAGTCAGTAAAAATTACCAGGGCCTAATTCCTTATAATTAATTTATTAAAAATCATACAAGAATCAGCCCAGAAATGAAATTAAATCATATTCCAATATTTTTGTACAGTAACTACATATCATATATTTTTCCCAGAATACACATCACATAACAAGTCTAACAAAAGAAGAATCACATTTTTCTGAGCTATATTTTATTTACTATGCATTTACTCAGTTTTCATCCATTTAAGCAATTAAATAAATCTACACAGAGAATATTCACCAAAAATACATCTCATAATTTTCAATGACAGATCTATTCAGTAGAAGTCTAACAAAACAAATTTCACCAAATTTGGATCTCATTTGCTCAGTTATGAATTAAAAAGGGTTTAAACTAATTTACGGAAAAACAAAATAAAAGAAAAGCCAGGCGCAGGGCTGGCTGGACCCGGGTCCAGTGGACCGTGGGCCACTGACACGCGGGCCAGGGGGTCAACCCGGCCCCATGTCGGTCGGCCGAGGCAGAGCTGGCCGTTGACCGCGCCTGCTCGCCGACGGGCGGGGTTGCCGGCGGTGGGGGTGGCACTAACGTGCTCCCCATCTGCGGCGCACCCGTCGGTGGGGTTAGTTGCGCCGGCGGTGACTCCTAGCGGGCGGCGCTAGGCGCGGTGGCGGACGGCGGCGCTGCAAGGTGGCACGGTGGCCGTCCCCGCACCGGCGAAGCCGGCAGTGGAGCCTTCGGGTGCTCCGGTGGGCGGTGGAGCTAGCCCTAGGCTAAATGCGGCTGGATTTTGGCGGGGAGGCGCACGGCCAGGCATGTCGTAAGACGGCGGCAAGTGAGCTACGGCGTAGGCGGCGCCGAGGCACGTGTGGGGCTGCAATCGGCTCGATTGAGCCACCGGCGGCTAGCGCAGCGGTCTAGGCGGCTCGGGTGCAGCGCGATGGCGGGCGGCAGCGCAGAGGAGGTGGCGGTCGGCGTGAGCGCGGCTCGAGCTTGGCTCCCCGCCCGGCGCAAGGAAGATGCCCGGCATTGGCCCTTACCAGTGAAATGCGGCGACAGTGGGTGGTGCGCGAGGGCGGAGCAAGGAGAGGCGGCTCTGGTGGTGCGGTTTGGTGGTCGGGCTCGACGAGCTCGAACGGAGCGGCGAGGCTCGGGCTTGAGTGAGCGCGTCGCGGCGCGTGCGAGGCGAGCGAGGGAGGGCGGGCGGCGGGAATGGAGCGCGGTGATTTCCATTTCGGGCGGGCGCCGGGGTGATCTGTGGCCCGGTCGGAGCGGGCAGCGGGGCCTGCTTGCCGGCGCCCGGCGACCCGCTGGGTGTGTTTGCGAAGCGGCGCGTGTGCGTGGCGCTCAGCGCTCTGCGTTCGGTCGGCCACGCTCGGCCGGCTCGGCGGCGCATTCGCGCGCGCGCGAGGGCAGGAGTGGAATGGGCGCGGGCCGAGTGGGCGAATCCGGCCTGCTCGGTTCTTTGGCTTTTTTTTTTTTTTTGAATTTAATTTGAAATTGAAACCAAATGCAACTTTTTGACAAGTTTGCAAGCAATTTCAAGAGATGCTCCCAAAATAAAAGTTGTAGAGAAATAAAAACTGGACAACTTTTATTAAGGGCTCAACCCAAAATTCTGAATAAAATTTAAATTGCAAATTCATTTTGAATTTTAGGGCATAAAGAAGATTTTCAATTTATTTTCTTTTGATTCAAATTGCACCAAATCTTTTGCAATAAATTTTATCAAATTATTACAAAAACGCTGGACAAGTGGATCCAAACTTGATCAAGTTGTTTGCAAGACAATTAATTAACAAAGCAACACCCAAGCAATTAATTAAATTAAAACAAATGCAACACATAAAATGACAATGCATTTAGGTTAAATGCTTGATGATGCTTATGCCATGATTAATGAAGGTTTAAGGTTAATTAATTATGGGCCTAATGCATGCTTAACACTGAGGTGTTACACCAACTAGGGTTAGGTTTTGGGATTTGAATTTCAATGTTCAAATTTGATTCTTTCTTGCACCTTTTTGATCGTAAAATATTGTTAGCATTTAAGGTCAAGGTTAGCCAAGCACTTGGACACACCAAATGTTGATTTTAGGTTAACCACTCTTATAAGCTTAATCAAGCATGTGAGGGAAATTTGAGTGCTTTTTCACTCTAATTCCATTAGCAAGCATATGAGACTATATTAATGATCATTAAGTAAAATTAACATCTCAAAGCATGCTTAGCATACGGGACAAAGCATCACTTATGCAAGAATCATTAACACCATGAAATGCACTAAGGCACTTTATGCTTGGTAATCAATTTAATGATGCATATGATCATATGTTAATTGAATTCTCATTAAATTGACAAACATGATGTTTAATGCATAATATGATGACATGATGGGGTTTAGGTTAACGTAACATCAGGGGTGTTACATTAGCCGACTCCCAAGTCGGCCTAGCCGCTTTCCACGGGCCCAGAACGCTGGTTTTAGGCTAAAAACAGGGGAAGTCGGCTTAGCTGGCTTGGAGACCCGGCTAAGCCGACTTGGCCTTTGAAAAATCCGGTGAAAAGCTTTCGAAATTGATAATTAATTCATCCGAAGTCCAAACGAGACAAACCATATATATTTTTTTATCGGTTCGACGAGGCCAACGCAATGGTGAGGTCTATTCTTGCATTTGGTGAAGTTGAAAAATCCGGCTTAGCCAACTTGGGGAGTCGGCTAAAGGCGGGTTTCGACCGAAGTCGGCCCTCGAAAAGCTATTTTGTTCATTCTAGCTCCAAATGTGATGATCTAAGTATGTTTCTTGCCGTCCAGTTGACAGAAACATGTTAGTAGAATCTATTATGCCCTTTGACACTTTTGAGTGTCAACATATGCCCCTGTTTTCAGGTGAATGAGGCATGAACCTGAAAACACAAACATGAAAACCGAATAGCGATGATACTCATCTCATCGATTCATCAGCTAGGGGTGATGTACACATCGGCCATTTGGTTCTAAGAATGATACATGTATCGACCAATGTCTGGAGAGCACTTATGTTTCTTTCCAAACACTTGAAAAGTAGCTTTTCATGTACCTCTTGTTGATTGCTCTTGCGAAACTTTCATCTTGCAATGTCTCCGGCAGATATGCAGTCTCAAGCACCACTTTGATTATTCTTGTTAGGACTTTCCAAATTGGTGACCTTTCAAACTGAAATAAGTCTGCCCCCATGGATTATTCCCAACTTTCTTCTTAATGATCTTAATCAAAGTTCATGTTTGTCTCCCAAAGCCACTCTTGCTTGATTTGATCCCAAGCACTTAAGCATCATGTTTTTCGACAATTTTTTTAGTAAAGCTCATCATCGTGCAATGTGTATTTGAATGTACTCTGCCGAATACTATTATCAGCTTTAGTGCTTGGATCACGTAGATATCTCAATATAGGAGCCCTTAAATCGCTCAAATCGGTCCCAACATCATTAAGAAATAAATTGGGCCGATTTAGGAGTTTTTCAAAGAAGTGACCGTGTTGGCCATAGGAACCGGCTGAGCTGGCTAGGGGACCCGGCTGAGCTGGTTAGTGGATCCGGTTGAGCTGGTTAGGGGAGCTGGCTGAGCCAGTTTTGTTGTATCTGCGCACAAAAAATCAAACTTTTCTTGCATCGGCTTTTCTTTGATGTGAAATTTATGTCCACCGACATCATAGCTAGATGCTTGTTGAGTTAACATGTTGGCTGTTGACACCTCTTAATGTTATCTCTAGTAACGGCGCTAAAAATACTTGTGGGCATAGCATCGCTACTAGAACGCCAAGTTGTCATCCCTAGCAATAACACCAAGAGGTGTGGTATTAAATCATGCCACCATTTAGAATATAGAAATAGTATCCGCAAGCGCACAGATCAAATACCATTGTAGCATTTTACCCGGAGTATTACCAGGTTGTCATTTATATTTTACCACTGGGAAACAATGGCTAAAGACATTGATAGTTCACTATCATGTATCTACTAACTAGTATACTAACTAAACCTAAGCAGGGGTAAGTGGTAAATGATAAGAGTTATGCACAATATGACACACAGAGGAGAATCCTATAATATATAGTCAACTAACTTGAGAGGACTAAGGGAGAGATCAAGGTTCCTATGTACTTCTCTATTACTCGGGGTTCTATTCTAGTTGACACTAGAATGTAACTAATGCATGGGTAAGTATAGCACACACAATAGCACTTCGGGGCAGCAAGTATCTTTCCAACTCTCGAATAAGACGGGAAGAAGGTAGTTGGGGAAGGCTGCCAAAAAGCCCCTCTGAAACACCAATTCGGCGTGGTGGAATACGAAGGCCACATAGAGCTGTCACCCCTATGGGCTACCACAACTAACCGTAAGAATTGGGCGCAACCTTAGGTAACCTATAGCCTAGACACCACATGTCTACACTATCGATTACTACTCTAGCTACACGTGATAACTAGAGCACCTAATACAAAGCGGAGATCCTATGCTAAGATGTAATAACTACACTAACCATACAAATAAGGCATAGAAGTAAATAAAGAAGATAAATATACTAAAGCATAAGTGTTGCAAAGATAAGATACAAAGATATACCAGACCTCCAAGGCTCCACGGCGAGATCCGAAACGAAGCCTCTCAACCCTAGCTCTCAAGTTACTAAACTATTACATTGAAGAGTCTAGCCCTAATCTCCCTGGTGTGTTGATCTCCATGAGAGCATGATCCTCAAAGGGACGTCTCTCGAATGGATCCCAACAAATAATGAATTAGGGTTTCCAGGGGATGCCTCTCTAGGGGGTCCTGCCCTTCTTTTATAGCCCGGTGGGATGAACGTGAGCCCTTGGATCAAACCGACTTTGGCGGACGGCTGAGATTGAAACCCTAAGGCAGTGGAGCAACCTGGGCGAAGCGGGCCCCGATTGGGCGGGGCCCAGACCGACCGGTCCCCCCGGGCTGGCGGCTGGCCCTCCGCTTCGGCGTGGTGTCTTCGGGTCTCTTCTAGAATCTTCTGCGTTGCCGTGGCGCCCAATTTTCCGTTCTATGTTCCGATAAGCTCACGGGATTGCGTCTTTTCCGCTTTTACACTGCAGAAATAGTGAAACACCAAAACTTACGGAATTCTGTCGGTGCAAACCCTATACCTACTTTGGTGATCACAATTGCATCCTTTTCATAGCTAGTTGACGGTTGAATTCATACAATAACGACCGTCAACAACTCCCCTAAGCTTAACCTTTGCTAGTCCCTTAGCAAAGAAAACTCGAAAAGTTATTGTAAGATATTTTTGTGTTTAAGCATTGTAGCCATCTCGAGCAACTCCCTAGAAGTATACCTGCGGTCGGGGAAATTCTCCTCCAAGTTATGCAATAAGCGAGCTGACTTTCAAACTTACCCAATTTACC
>JADLZL010007398.1:0-87227 GCA_015844335.1 Chrysopogon serrulatus
GCTAATATTTATCGTACTGATATGGGGGTTAGAAAGAAGTGTTTTCATTGAGGGCAACTCGTCATGTGGCCACACCGAGGGCTGCTACACCAGGTTGGAGAGAAAGTGGGGGAGGGAGAGAGCACAGGAGAGACAGAGGGGAAGAAGATAAGCCGGGAGAGAGACTAGGAAGAGGTAGTTTCGTCATGATTATGTTTGCAAAGAAAAACTCTTACAAGAGTCAGCAACTATCATACTCTCTCCAGAGTAGAGAACAAAAGCCCTTCCTAGCACCTTGGTCAACGCCTCCTTGGCCAACGGCCATGTGCACTGTACAAGGAAACAGGGCCATCTGGGTACAAGTTCTTGTATACTAGCTGGAACCCCGCGCTTCGCTGCGGGCAGGCTGAACTTATATATACTTTAACTCCTGCTACCCAGCGTCATGCTGCACGACTGCATTTCACCAGGCATCATTTTTTCATATTACAAATTAAATCAATTGTAGGGTCACAGCACAAAGGAGCAATATTTTATATATGCAGATAACTTATTCATCTGGAGAAAGAGCATATACTATTACTGTTACATCGATCAGTATATATATAGTTTGATGTCACTAAGGATAACTTGAGGGTACAAATGCATTATACAGATGATTCTAACATCCCTTATTCTTATCAAAATCTCTTTCATCCTTGTAGAATGCATCTGGAAAGCGTAGATCGCAAATAGTTCAGTTCAGGACTGCGGATATAAACACCTCAAGTGACCACACAAAAAATCCTTTACTATATCTGTTGAGCTCTGTTTGAGCTCCCTGCGTTTGTACTTGGCCTGCACACATGCACATCATATTTTAGCAAATCAGGGATATTAGGGGAAAGATGAGCTGCGAATTTGACAATTGGAAGTGCAGCTACGTACTTCACCCTATGTCTGTCATACTTGATTTTGTCAGAAATTCAAATAGGGTGTCAATATGGCCTGCAATGGCCATGGCTTCACAGGAACAAAGCATTTGAGCAACAGGTATTTTATAAGAAAAACAACAATAACATAGGTTGAAGGTGTCACTACTATCTGCTGGCTCATGGCTGGGATCCCAAAACTTTTTAGTACCTAATGAAGCTAAAAGAAGTAGAATGTTACAAAAAGAGTGAATTTGCAATTTGTAGTGAATACTCTTCCTGTGATATGGCACCAAAGATCATACATGGAGTCTTTAGTCCAAACATAGACACAAAGTACAGTATCAGATTTCCAGAGAGTAAAATTGGACAATGATCTTGAATATTTTGAGCAAGGCCTGGTAACTGAACATGATGAGGAACACTAAATGCATCATTTGGTCCACACAAAATTTGAAATCTTTCATACACACTGAGATCTAGCTTGCAATTGAAAGCACTATTTAAATAATATATATAATGTACCTCTAGCTTATATTAGGAAAATGAAGCAAACCTACAAAATTGAACAAAAATGTAAAATTTAAGATAATCCAAAAAATCAATTCAACCTGAACTTTGACCAAAATATGTTGCTTTATATTTTAATAGAACTAAAGGCTAAGATAATTGCTAATACTGAACAATCAAAGAAGCTGTGTGATCCCCAGTTATCTACAATGTGGCGATCTTCACAATGCATGGATGTTATTGAACGGTAAGAATAACATTTCAGAACAATGTAAGCTGCACAAACTAATACATTATAAGACCTTTAATAGGCCAACATATGTGAGAATATCCACCGCTACTTTGGTAAATAGACAGTGAAGAAAAATAAACTATATGCCAACTTGACGCCAAGCTCATAAAGCAGCACAGAGGCAGGCAATTAATTTGGGGACACCAAAGCATGCATATGAAAACAAAGCTGAGGCAAACTAATTTAGCAGATAAGTGATGTTAGTCATGTTTCCCATGAAATTTTAAGGTAAGTAGCTAATGACATATATGAATTAGAGAGGAATAAATATGCACCTGAGAAAATATGTATGTAGCTTTTGTTTTGTAGTGGTATGAAATTTTCCATGCCATTGTCAGTAATTATACAACCGATGCATACCCATTGGCATGAAACCTGAAATTGAGAAGTAAAACACATGGGCATGTTTTGCATGTACCTCAACAGGTACAATTTTCCCCAAATTCATGACTATCATAACATTGGTTATTTCATGAGTTTAGTAAAGCAGCATAAAAGTCTGCCAAGATATGGAACTGGCGTTCAAAAGAGGAGAAAGATCAGTGTCTTACTACTCCATTTGCATCTCTTTCTTCTTCGTCCACAACAAAATCTGCCATTTCATTTCCATCATGACCAACTTTCTCCTCACCCTCCCCTGCTTGTTGATCGTCGTCAAAGTCCTCTTCAAACTGCGCAACATCTGAGGAAATTGAAGCTGATAGAAAAAAATATATTTCAGCTACTTCTTGGATAATTCAAGACACACAAGGGAGTCAAATAACTGTGCTGGTACCTTGATGATCACCAAATAAACTGTAGTCAGGTTCTCTCTCCTTGCCACTGCATTTTGTTTCCTGTTCCATCACCATGTGGGAAACCAGAGCGCTCATCCATTTCAGACTCCCTTGCAGCCTCTTTCAAGCGTTTAAGCTTGTTTCCCTGCAAGGAGATAACAGAAGCATTCGTCATAAACAGGGCCCAGAAAATTGGGATAGGACAGAAAAGTATGACTAAAAAAACATACAGGTTTTGGGCAACTGATGCTAGTGATGTTATTATCCTGGAGCAATATATAGTCATCCTCATTGAGCATGAAGTCTTCTGATTCCCTGGGTATTATCTCCTACATTTGAGGACAGTTTACACAATAGATTCACATCTATTTCTAGTAGGAACAAATGTAGGTACCTCTTCTTTTTCTTTCTCTTTTTCTTTATGCGCCTGTTGTCATCACTGATCACTCTTTTGTGCCTCTTCCTCTCCTTCCACTTGTTCACCGTCGTCCTTCTCAAATTCCTGTTGACCATCCTGTGCATATAAACATATTTGTACAGCTGTTACTTGGCAAGACTTAAGAGAAAGCAGAGTTTGACAGTAACAAAAAAAAGTAAAAATGAACCAACAAAAACAAAGCATTAAAAACTGAAAAAAAATAAGGAAGGAAAACTGCTCCCAGATGGGGAGATGTTACACACCCCATAACCAGCGTTAGCCAAAGTAAACACAATGTAGAAATGAGAAAAATCAGACCGTCATCGTCATTGCCGTGATCGCCATGGTCGTCCAAATCCTCCCTGTCCCTTGTTGGCCTCAATCTCATCCTGTAGGGTTCCAACAAAGCCATTGCATCAGCAAAGCACATAAATCCCAAACGGCAGAAATCAACGCGAAGAAACATACATTCTACATCGGAAAGCACCATGCGCCCCATGCGCCCCACTGTTGTCGATGGATTACGGCCTAACCGAACCCAAGGAAGGATGAATCAGCCTAGGATCGAGGAAGGGCCAGATCCATTAGAAGACATGATTGTACACATGTAAACCCAATCTTTTTCGGCAAAAGAGGAACGGTTGGCAGGGGAGAGAAGAATTGATATGTACCGTGAAAGATAGTCGAGGAGAAGCGAGGAGGAGGAGCGGCGCTGTAATAGGGGCTGAGGCCGGCGCCACACCCGACGGCGGCAGCTGCGGTAACAGGGGCTGAGGCCGGTGCCACGCCTGTCGGCGACGGCTGCGGTAACAGGGGCCGAGGCTGGTGCTGCACCTGGCGGCGGTGGCGCGGCGGCGGCGGCAAGGAAGCTCAGCAGCGCACCTTGACGAAGCATTGGCTGGGTCGCTCCTGCCCAGGGCTACCTCGATGCAAGGCATGGAAGAGAGAGGGATTGGAGTCGGGTGATGCCGCTGAGAGGATAGGATAAGGCAGGGAAGGTTCTGGACGTAGGAAGACGTGGCAACGGTTCACTGCGGCTGAGATAGAGGGCCGGGATGGACCGGTGCTGCTCTGATCGGATGGACACAGAAAGAGGATGTTACTGTAGGACTGTTCATTGAATTACTGTTCTTAACGTGGCTTAGAAACTATAACTCTTATATGATATGATATGATATGATGATATGATATGATATGATATGATACTCCCTCCGTCCCTTTTTATTTGTCGCCGTGGGATGCGTGCCACAAGTTTGACTTGATTATATCTCTAAATAATTTTGTTAAAAAACTAGATTCAAAGATCTTTTCGATGATATTAATTATGATACTAATCGATGATGTTTATTATTTATTAAAATTGCCGGCATTTGTGTCTCGGGAAGCGAAGCGACAAATAGAAAGGGACGGAGGGAGTATAACGTAGGAGGAAGCAGGCAAAGCTTGTGTGGGTCTGGGCCAACGGCTCCTTGGCCAACGGCCATGTGCCCTGTAGACGTTTTAGGGCCTGTTTGTTTCACTAGGACTAAACTTTAGTCACACTTTAGTGACTAAAGTTTAGTCCGTTTTAGTCCCTAAACTTTCAAGCGCCCATTGTTTTTGGAGGTGCTAAACTTTAGTAGCTTTAGTCAGCAAGGGGGAGCTAAAAGGGACTAAAAGGCCAAGTTGTGAGAGCACATGCACCTCTTTAATACGCTTTTAGTCCCTTTTAGTCCCTAGAACCAAACACACTAGGACTAAACTTTAGGGACTAAATTTTAGGGACTAAAGGAAACAAACAGGGCCTTATTCTATTGAACAGGAATCGCAACGGCCATTGGATACGTGTATTTTAATCGCCTTCTCTGCAAGGTTCGCTTTAACTTCTGACACGCGTAGTTCGGTGCCTTCAGTGTTCACGGTTCGGTTTGGGAGACTTTTACCTGTGTGCCATTAAGAAAGTTCCACCAGACCCTGATGCCACTCAAAAGTTTAAGCACACCTGTATGCCATCGCCTAACTTTTCTTTTACCTCCAAGCCATTCCGTCCATATTCTGTGAAATTTACACCGTTTGGATGCCCTGACGTGTGGGACCCAACTGAAAAATGTCCAAACTGCCCATTTGCTGTGATGCCCATGTGCTGAGATGCCCATGTGTGTGTTCCTCCGGGAGCACATACCCAGCACGTTCGCCATCAGCGCGACGCGCTGGCGATGCTCTCCTCCGCCGCCATCACCTACAGTCCCTCCTCACAAAAAAAAAACAAAAAAAGGGCTTACCAGAGTCACGCATCAACTATCTCCTGGTGTACACGTACACATACACGTAACCCTCTTCCAGTCCCTTCCAGTGAAAAAAAAAAAAAAGAAGCAAAGGAACGAACGCCTGGAGCTCTCCGGCGACCTTGCTCACCAGGCCATGGCCCCATGCCACCGCAGCCGCACGTCCCAAACCCCGCATGCCTGTCTCCTCCAGTGCCGGCACCGCGCACCCACGCGATAAGGCCATCGTCCTCTGCCCTCCATCGGCGGCGCGGCACTGCAGCCGCACCGGCCGTAGATGGCGGCCGTGCTGCGGCAGCTCCGGCTCCTCCTTCAACCTCCAGCCCCCCTTCCTCCAATCTCCTCCTCCACCGTCCATCCAGGGGCAGTGCCGGAGGGGTGGCGGCGGTTGCACGCCTGGGCGCACCCGTGGGCAGGGGCGGGCATCGCCGCAGAAGCCGCGCCCGCGAGCTCGCAGCAAGCCAACGCGCCCACGACAAGCTGGGCGGCGTGCGGCGGGCGGCGGCTCGCTGTTACTTGGCTTCGCTGGTCAGCAGCGTTGCAGCAGCGGCGCAGCCGCGTAGCGCGACGCCCGCAGCAAAGGCGCCGCTTTGCGCTGGGGTGGCGGCGGGGGCTGGCTGCTAGTCGCGCACCGCCCCCGGCGGCGCGGACACGGGCTTTGCCCCCATGGCGGCCCGGTGCCCTCACGCCGGCCATGGGGGCCGTGGCGGAGCTCCCCGCGCTGCCCATGGTGGGGCGCGGCCAGGTCGGCTGCCCTCCGCGGCGGTGGCCGGTGGAGCTCGGCCCCCCCCTCCCCCGCACGCTCCTGAAATGGAGAGAAGAAAGAGAGAGAGAAGGGAAGAGAAAGAGGAGAGAATGGGCCCACTAGAGGGCAAGTTGGTCTTTTCACCCACCTGGTGGACACCGTTAGCCACAAGAATGGACGGAATGGCTTGGAGGTAAAAGAAAAGTTGAACGATGGCATATAGGTGTGCTTAAACTTTCGAGTGGCATGAGGGTCGGGTGAAACTTTCTTGATGGCACACAGGTAAAAGTCCCTCGGTTTGGATGTCCCAACCCAACACTTAGCCACAAGACATATGCAACACTTAGAAAAGAAAAAAAAAAAAAAGAAATTAACACCAACAACCAAGACGTGAAGACGACAATCTTCCTAGCTACTCGTAGCCTTGCACAACCGGATTCTGCAATGTTCTTCTTCCCTGCCGGCCCGGCCTTCGAGCTGCTTGCAACTTACTAACACTAAATAGATCGAACACATGATGATCCACGGTGCGTGCCACCCTCAGTTAACAGAAGCTTAAAACTGAGCTAGTAGATAGCTAGCTTTTGGTTATTAGCTCGTGCTAGAGACTAAAGGCTGTACATTTATTCGGTAACCATACATAACGGCCGGCATTCCCCACTTGCAATCAATTTGTTGACACCGTACCATTCATCTGATGAAGATCAAGGCCGCCGTGTGGCTGCGCCGCCCTAGCAGCCCTTGTCCGCTTTGGCGAGCTTGCACTTGACCTTCTGGAACACGAGCGCCGCGGGCGCCTGCCCCGGCGGCGCGAGCTGCAGCTTGAGCGGGCAGGTGGCCTCGACGGCGCACTTTTTAGGGCGCGCCGTGTACTTGACCTCGCCCTTCACGGCCACCTCCACCTCGAACACGCCCGTGGCGTTCTCCTTCCTGAACTCGGCGACGCCGGCGTTGCCCAGCGAGACCAGCGCGCCGTCGGAGCCCGAGGTCAGCCTGTACACCCTGGTCTTGCCGGCGGGGTGCTTGTCGCCCTCGTCGGCGAGCCGCACGCGGTCGAACTGCTGCCCGTCGAAGCTGTACGCCGCCTCCAGCGGCTTGGTGTTGGTCATGCTCATGGCCCAGTTCGGGTTGCGGACCGTGAGGGTCAGCGAGAGGTTGTACGCGAGCGCCGTCGTGGTGTTGCCGGCGACGAGGGCGAGGCGGGTGAGGGAGGCGTCGTCTACCGAGACGTCGACGTGGCGGACGAAGCCGAAGGCGGCGACGAGGATGACGATGAGGGCAATGACGAGCAGGATGACGAGGCAGAGCACGCACCACCAGAAGTCCTTCCAGCTGTAGCAGCAGCAGCGGTCGTCGCAGCAGTCGTCGAAAGCCCCCATGGATGAGGATGGTGATGCTGCAGTGGTTTCTGCTGGACCAAGACCTAGCTACAACGTACAGGGGGATTGACCTAGAGAGGGAGGGCGTCAAGCTGTCAGCTACCTCACTTTCGTTGTCGTTGCCTTCTGAGATGGATCAGATATGTGTGCGAGATGTAGCATACATATATTTATAGAGATGTATAGCATCTTGACTTGACCGACTTCCAGCGCGAGAGGGGCTTTTAAAAAAATTATAAAGGGAGCAGAAAAGACATATATAATATACTACTTTGGTACTCTTATTTTTATGGTGGTGATGAGTGACCACATGTGGATGTGATAATTATATTGTACAAGTTGGGTTAATTAAAGGTCGTTGAATTAGATCAATCTTAAATTTGACTGTAGTTATGACCGTGACTTTGCAGCAGTGGTTCTACTCATTACATATACTCATATATCCCACATTTTATATGCTTACAAATCAAACCATGTTTGCTAAAAAAGAAAAGATGTCTTAAGTAAACCTTTGTTTTTTTTCCAAATCGTAGTACATATTCTGCTCATACATAGATGGACACTTACCACTATCAACACACCAACACAAAACCTACCATTGTAAGTACACAGGCTAGAGCCTAAGCCAACGATGGAGCTCGAGATTGTCAAATAATTCACTACATGCAGTGCACCTCTAAATCTTTGGTGCTACTATATAAAAATATAATGATATTCACGCAAGATGTGATGACATAATATTTTTTTTGTCCGAAGTCAACAGGGAAACCCCAGCCTATTTTTTTAATTTATAGTTAATGCAGACTTGTTAAATTCGCTCCCACGGGGAGTCGAACCCAGATCTGTTGGATGCTACTCAGGTGCTCTAACCACTAGGCTAGAGCCCCTTTCGCGTGATGACATAATATGATTAACGGATGTCGATCGAAAAGGAATGTTATTGATCATCATTATATCCTAATCCTACAAGGATAGAAAAATGTAAGAATATCAAACGATTAGAATCCTATGGGAAAATTATTGTGTTGGCCTTTGGGACAAAATGAACCTCTTCAATCATATGAAATTTCTATGCAATGGCTTGTTCCACTTAGAGTGCCTTTGCATTGAAACGTGGGAATTTCATAGAAATCATATAGGAATTTCACAGGAATCAGTTATTCTCACAGAGATTTAAACCCTAGATTTCAGAGTACTAGTACCATGAGGTCTAGTACTATCTTGGAAATGTTTTGTATCTACATCTTCTGATTCCTATGTTTTTCATGCACTCAACATCGAAATAAGTTGTCATTATTTCTGTGAGTTTCATGTGCTTTTCCATTTCATAGTATTCAACGTGTTATAATCATTTTAGGTAGTCTGCAATTCCTAAAGAACCCTCAATATATAGTCATTTTTTTTACCTTACCTTTTCAGTAGCTAGTAGATGCTTATGTATGCAGTTTTTTCTACGACAAGGCTTGTCAGGATTTAATTAATTTAAGAATGACCGTACCTGACATCTATCTCCTCATGGTCTTTACTCGTCGCGACAAAGAATAACAGTACATCGTATATATAGCACGCTAAAGTGCCGATGCAGAGTGGTGTCTGGTGTGGACAGCAATGTCCGCGTCGATGTGGATCTGCAGACGCGGTGGCGACGCGGTGGCGCACCGCGTTAGGGTAGTTGTGTCGCGTTAGGAGAGAAATAAATAACGTACTCCCTCCGTCCCAAAATAGATGACATTTTAGGTGTTCATGTCATAAGTTTGACGTGATTTATAGCAAATATGTATTATATTTATATCTCTAAATAAATTTGTTAAAAAACTAGATCTAAAGATCTTTTCAACAATCTAATTGTGATACTAATCGATGTTATTTACTATTTTTAAAAATTGCCGGCAATCGTTTCTCGGGAAGCGAGAACGACATCCTTTTTGGGACGGAGGGGGTACACTCTATTCTGAGTCGTCGTTCGAGACGCACTAGTGGATAGCGTAAAGCCTAGCCTTGTTTAATTGGAATAAAAGTTGCAAGTTTTTTCACTCTCTCTTCATCACATCAATTTCTACCCGCATGTATAGAGCACTAAATATAAGTAAAAAAAATAACTAATTACATAGTTTAGTTGTAAATCACGAGATGAATCTTTTGAGCCTAGTTGGTGCACGATTGGACAATATTTGCCAAATACAAACTAAAGTGTTACAGGAGTTCGAATGCAAGTTTTTTGCGAACTGAACAAGGCCCTAGTGAAGATAGAGTTCTAATTAACGTTTTTTTAGCATGTTCTACTCGCTCTGTCTCTGGATACTGCAACTTCTAGAGTTTTTAAGTTAAAATTTTTAAACTTTAACCAAATTTATAGAAAAAACACTAAAATATATGGTACCAAATTAGTACTATTAGATTTATCATACAATGTATTTCTATAAAGTTGGTCAAAGTTAAAAAAATTTGACTGATACGAATTCTAGAAGTTACAGCTTTTAGGGACGCAGGGAGTAATTAACGTTAGGGTATCCTCCATAACAATTTATAAATAGCTAGTTAGATAAGGAATTAAAAATACTCTAAAGTTTAGGTCTGTTGGTTTCTCTACACTAGAGTTTAGAACTCTAAAAACCTTTAAAGCACTTTAGTTTATTTTTGAGGGCTACAGCTCCAATATGAGGTGGACTAAAGTTTAGAGCTAACTCTAGACCACCTGTTTTGGGCTTTAACTCTAAAGTTTAAACCCCTTTGGAACGCTAGATTTTTATAGGAATTTTACATAAATCAATTCATTTTTCACAGGAAAAATATAGGGATTGGGAAAAATCCCGTGCTCCAAAGGGGGACTTAGAGGAGTGGATCCAAACATGTCCTTATTCCTAAGAGTTCGTGATAGACTAGCTAATTGGAAATTGCTAACTCTTTGATCTCTCCTTAATAGCTAATAGAATTCTTTCTAGACTAACTATTTAGGAACCATTAGAGACTCATATACTAGCTAACATAAAATCACTAGTACATAAATGATTTCTATTGACACTATGAATTTATTTTTACAAGCAGTTTTGATTAACGGACACCACTAGAAATCAAACGGTGGGCCTAAATTAAGAACCGCCACTACAAGTCCATTTCTATTGGTGGTTTTTATTGATGGATTTTTCTAAGAAACCACCAGTAGAAATATACCTGAATTTTAAAATTTAAATTTTTCAAATGACTTCAAATGGAAAGCACTCTATATGAAAGTTGTAGATCTTAAAAAGTTATTAAACTTTGCAGTTAAAATTTTTTTCATATGAAAGCATCTAGTTGAGGATAATTACCTATAAAGTTAGAAATTTGAAATTCATAATTTTTAAAAAGCCTTGGATAGAGAAACACTCTATATAAAAAGTTATAGATCTTGAAAAGTTATGAAGCTTTGTAGTTCACCACTTTTTGATTTGAATTCGTTTAGAGGCTCAAACAATCAATTTACACTCGATTTAGTATAATATGTGGGGAACCAAAACATAATCTAGACACTTGTGATGGTGTGGTGCAGTGGTAGAGGGAGGGGACACGTTAGGGGGAGATTTGCGCATTCAAATCTGTTGACACTCCTTAGCGTCAACTTTTACTAGGGCTTTTTACGAAGGAAAACAAGAAAACACACTAGTCTAGGGCTTTGTCGATAAATTCCACGAGTTTTGCATATTACGTATTTTCGGGGTGATTTTTGGAAAAGCATAAAAAGGGGATTATAGAGCTCAATTATCACGAAATTGATCCACAACGGAACAACATCATCATCGGACTCAGGAAGGGTCTAGAAGACACCTGAAACAGCGGGGCCCGCAGAGGAGCCTAGGTGGGGCCGGCCGGCCCCACCCTGGGGCCGGTCGGCGCCCTAGGTCAACGTCTGGCCGCCGCCTTCTGGAGTCTTCCTCCCACGGTTCCTTGGAAGCCAATCAAAGCATCCCTACGTTGATTTTAGGTCGGTTTGATCCGACGGTGCACATGAGATGAAGACGCGGATCGCTGACGTGGCGGTTCCTTGCCCCCTACTCCACCTCGGCCTATATAATGACGCCCAAGGCTCCCTCCAAGAGGCATTCTACACCCCGGTGCTTCATATTCTCTACATAATTAGGGTTAGGGTCCCTCTAGTTGATCTAGTCTAGTTCATCTAGTTCTAGTTCATCTAGATGTAGCAATTAGGAGAGACTAGTTCTTCTAGATCTAGTTTTGTTTAGAGATTAGAGAGATTGAGTAGAGGAGTAGAGATTGCGGAGGAGCTCCGGCATCTCGGCGCTTCTTCGTGGCTGTATTCTTACGGATTGACTTCCTCGCCGGGGGAGGCTGCGTTCGAGGTACTTTTGTATTTACCATTTCGATTCAAGTAAGCAATTTGTTCTTATTCGTTCTTTGGTTCATATCTCATATTGAGAACTTTGATCTATAGGACCCTGTAGGTTAAAGTTGTATTTTCGTAGTGTAGGCGTGGTGCCTAGGCTAGATTTACTTGTGAATGTCCCCCGATCGGTGGGATAGTGGTAGCTCGCGTAGGTGACTTTATAGGCTGCGTTGAATCCTCGTAGTCCACTTCCCGTTGATAGGACTGATAGGCTTATAGGTGTCCGGTAGGTAGATTACTCTGTTTCTTCTCCTATTCAGGTCACTTGTCCGATAAAGACGATATTATACAAAGTTTACCGGTTATTGGAACTAGAGTACAATAGCTATTTCCTTTTTCTTGATATTATCTAGCCTAATTGTAGGATTAAGTCTATAGACATTGTCATTATCACAAGTTGTTCCCTGTGGATACGATATTTAAAACCTCCGGGTAAAATGTGACACCGGTATGATATAAATGGCGCTTGCGGATAATCCTACTTAAAACTTATTTAATGGAGTGCAGTTAAAAATACCAACAAGCATTTTTGGCGCCGTTGCCAGGGAACGGTTTGCTGATTTTGACTTAGTCTAGCTTAATCTTGTATTATACTTTTATCTTTTCCTGTTTTATCCCATTCTCTTCATTATTTTTGTGTTCATCCTTATGGATGCTTTTAATTCTATTCCTATCGCTTTTATGGCATGCGTGAAAGCTTCGGGCCACCAAAATCTGATGAACCTATCATAACACCTGGCTATGAGCTGCACCCATGTCTAATCAAAATGATTCAGGATAAACCCTTCTCGGGAGAAGGCAATGAAAACCCATACTTACACTTACGAGAATTCGAGCGGACTGTGCATGTCTGCGCAGATTTTGGCATGTCTAATAAGACTATTAGATGGAAGCTTTTTCCGTTTTCCTTGACAGGAAAAGCTAAACTTTGGTATAATCGAGCCGTAGGGAGTATGCAAGGTGATTGGGAAATGTTATACTCTGAATTCTGTTTACACTTCTTCCCCATCTCTAGGGTAGCTAGCCTTCGAAAAAAGAGGTTCTAACTTTTAGGCAACTAGAACAAGAATCTCTTAGTAAATCATGGGAGCGTTTTAATGAACTTATCACATTTGGTACGACCTTGGTTTTTCGGACCCCATGCTTCTTCAACATTTTTATTTGGGTCTTACCAAGGAATCTAAGGACTCCCTTGATTTAGCCTCTAGAGGAGCTTTTCTTCACTTGCCTATAACGAAGCCCGGACCGATGCTAGAAAAGGTTGTTCAAGCCTATTCGAGCTCTCTGAGGAAGAGAAGAAATCATCTCCCGAACAAGAAGAGGAAGTTTTGGTAGCTGAAACACAATCACCCCAATCCCAAGATTTAGCTATCAATCCTAAACCATCAAAACCTCACAATGATGATTTAGACTTCCAATTAGCTAAGATGCTCGTACATCAATATGAATCAGACCTTCTTAAAAGAGTATCTTGGAAAAAGTGTCATCAACTTCCTTTCCCTCCTAAAGGACATCAAAAAGAATACATGGATGGCATGTCTAGTGACACCATAGAAGGAGAGCTAAGCCACTCAAGAATTAATCATATCTTCTCCCCTTCTATACCCACATTAGATAACTTATCTAAACCCAGCTTTAAACCCATCCTTGACCCTGATGATCCTTTTTATACTCTCTCCCCTAAGTCTCGTAACGACCCTAAAAACTCACCAGAATACCTAAAGTATAGGAGTCATGAAGACTATAGAAATGATCAAGAAGAGCAACGTCGACAATGGCATGAATGCATGGAACATATGAAAAACTCATTTGCCATTGTCAAAGAATGGATGGAGGAGGACGAAGCCTTAGTGTTAGCATCCGAACTTGGTCTAGATTCAAATGGTGAGCTTAAATCAATTTCTTTAATAAATAGAACTCACACAAGTTCGAAGAAAGCTTTAGACGAGACCAATCCTATAGGCATCAATTTATGGAAAATCCTAGAAGATACAACATCCAATGAATGTCATAGGCATGAAATAATAGAGGCAAACTTGTTGCCTATAGACAACCATGAAGAGACACTCTTGGAGTTTGGAAAGGGAGATTACATCGATGAGCTCATTAACACTTTATCAAATCCATGCTCATATGAGAAATCTCCTGAATCTTTTGGTCTCTCAAATATTACCACACACGAGATCTTCAACCCCCTTATTCTACCTGTTCATAAAATCATTAAGAGGGTGGTTGTAGATGCATATGTTTATCATAAATATTATAGATCTCATTGTAATCTTGATATAGGTGCACAAAGACTAATGTTCTAGAGGAAACCACCTCACCAACTTGAAGTATAATAGTTAGAAGGTTTCCTATGAACAACTTTGTGTCCTAAAAATAACCACTCTAAAAAAATAAATGAATGAATTAAGTTTGCACCTTTAGCATAGAAATATAATTATCAAAATATTCCTTTAGATATTTTTGTCACTAACCATTTCAGGTTTGAAGTAAGAAAATAAATAATGGCAGTGCCAGTGTATGACCAACCAATCATTATGCAACTTTAAATTACATCCACTCAAGCTTACATTTAATTTGCAAAATTCAAGCTTGGGGAATGGCTTATTTAGAAAATTCTATATTGCTAATATTGGTTGTCTCTATCTTTATTCAATTTATTAATCACACTCTTTCATCTCTGTTTGAATAACACTCGATAAACTTTTATGTTACCTTTGTTTGGTATAGTATACTTAAGGTTTGGAGAAATTTCATACACCTTTTGAATTAGGCATGGTGCTTAGTTTAAACTGTTTTCTTGAGTCATAATTAGACAAGGTGTTTAGTTTGATTCTTGAACTAAGAGGTGTATTGATTTTACTTTCAAAGGCTTTTTGAATTAAGCATGGTGCTTAGGTTAGAATGCCTTTCTAAGTTAAATTAGACGTGGTGTCTAGGTTGATTTTTGAACTAATAATATATTGTAGTAGATATTGGATATTTTATTGGACTGACCCCTGCAGAGGAAATTTTTAAAATCAATTTAGGTAAGTCATGAGATAAATTCGAATTAGAGATGAGACAGGGGCACATGCTGAACTTTAATGACTTGGTAGAAGAAGATACAGCTCATTCATCATAGATGGAGGAATTGTGAGTATTAATGGTTCATTCACTTTATCTTCTAATACAAGTTACATTTTGCTTTGAGCCATGCCTGTATAGAACATGGTCTATGCTAAAATAATCTCAACACTATCTTTTTATTAGCATAGATAGAACACAATAAAATTCTGGACACATAACCTATCTTTCAAATTTGTATACTCCTTCGAGTATGTGTTGTCCACTAATCTGTTATAGACATAATAATAACTGGAGTGAAAAGAGTCAAAAGATCAAAGAAGCAAAAGATGGCAAAAGAATAAATATAACAGAGGAGACAAGATGTCCATGAGCAACTCAAGATTCAAGAGGAAGGACCACCAGTCATTTACCCTTCATCACTTAGTGCTATCACGCTCTAATAATAAAAGTAATATTTTAAGGTAAGTGGTCACTGCTCTTCTCTTGATCTAGCTGTGCACATAAATTAAAACATAAACATGTTAGAGTTACAACTTAAATTGATCAACCTGATTAACTCAACATGATTTGTCTTTTAAGATTGTTCATGGCACTGTTCTCTTAATCTCAGTCTTAATCAAGCAAGCTAAAAACATTATATTCAATTTTGGAAAGATGATAGTCATACTCATATAAAAATTTATATATAGACAATTCTTCCATTGGTTAAGCAAGTCATTCTTTTTTACGCCATGTGAACTTAAATGCAATATTAAATGTTTAATCTTTTGATCCTACCACTCATGGCATAAATAAACAATTCATGTAACACCAACTTTATCTTGTTCAATGTGTCTAAGGATAAAAAAATAAAAATAAAAATAAAAATAAATAAAGAAATAGATTTGGTTCTGTTGGTGTTTTTCCACCAGTGAGAGCCCATGCACTTGATCTCTATCTTGGTTTTGCAATCGGGACAACACATCGAGCAAAATTTATTAATTCTACAAGTGAGAGTTACGTGAACATGCACACTGAGCAAGCAAGATCTTTGCCAGCTATAATTAAAGCTCTACTTCAACCTGTTGGCCAAATCAAAGAACAAAGGTGACATCATCATCACTAGAGGTATGCAACTAACAAGACCTCCATCTCTCAAGGATGGAGAGATACACAAGAGTGGAAGAAGAAGTTACGTCGGTAAACTTAAAATTCCGTACCCTTTGCCATAAGGTAATATGGTAGTTATCTAATTAATTAGTATTCTTCTCTACATTAATAATTTTACTTTAATATTTTTATCTTCATAAATACTAAAAATAAAATAAAATAAAAATCTTTATCATTTCATTCTTTGCATCATAAAATATTGAAAGCCCCATGTGAATAAACTTATGGTAACCCTGTAGGAATATTCTTTGTGGTGGCATAAAAAAAATAAAAAAAAAAACCTAAGCCCCATAAGAATAAATATTCTCTGTGGAGGCATAAAAATATAATTATATGTATCATACTCATATATTTAATTTCTATATAATTAATCTAGAAAATCCTAAAAAAAGAGAATCCTGCTAGAACCTGTCAATTCAAATTAACTCAAAGAATAATCAATCACTTATTGGTGACCGCTAACCCATTATTAAATTCGAGCCTCGAGTTTTGGTTTTCTTGTTGTAGTATACTTATGCAGGAACAACATTATGACAAGGAGAGAGTCTATCGTGGCACCCACGAGAACCGCTCTTTGGTTAGCTCACTCTAAAGATCATCAACACCAAGTATTGCAAACATCTAGCTTGGGGAGGAGCATCCCCTAGTTATCAGGTAACTATACCTAGGCGATTATCGAGTCTATTCTATATAGTCATAAAATACCAAAAATATGTGAGCACATGAAGATTCACAATAGTATCATAAGAAAATATAAAAAAACACAAAAAAATATTCGGGCACATGAAGGCTCGACGTGATCGAAGGGATTAGATTTGGGGGAGACGCACCCCAGTTATCATCGTGAATATGGTATGTCTTTACTATTAGTTTTATTTTAGTAAGCTATAGTATGTGTTAGATTTAATAATTAAAGTATGTTTGAAGAACTCTCTCTCTCTAATCTTTTAAAGTGGAAATGATGAATAGTTGCTCTACTATAATTCCTTTCAAGTGCCTAGTTTTTAACCATAGATTCTCCTAAGTTTTGGACATGACTACTTTGATATAAGAATTTACTCTGAACCTGAAATTTGTGGAGGCATATGCTTGAGCTAAAGTCTAGGTAATTGATTGATATGATACATGAAGGTCTAAGTTGCTATTTATCTTATTCCTAGCATTACTAAGTTCTGGAGATTTATTTTGAAAATCCAAAATCTTACATGATGAGCTCTTGTATGATAAAGTTTACATTCCTACCAAAGCCATATATGATACATTTAGAGTTAGGAAAATCTTTACATATTCATCTTTGCTTGCTTTACATTGAGTTTAGTCAACCTTTGGAGTATACCTTATGAGAGTCTTGTCATGCTTTTTAAAATCAAGATCACTTACGCACTCCACCCACATATGCATTACTCCTACTCTAGGATGTAAGCGCAGTCATTTCCACTTTCATCTAGATTCACCTTAAAAATATTTTCCTTCTACACTAGGAGTAAAACACCCAAAAATATACCCTATAGGACAGCCCTCATTTAATTGCTCTAAGTTCTTATCATTATCTCTCCAATTATTTATATTCAAAGGATGCATGTGGCTATGCAAAAGTATTAAAAAAGAAAAGAAAAAGAGAAAGAGGAAAAAGAAAAATGGGAGTAAAAGATGGACAAGTGTCCCAGCATTAAAACAAATGGGTACATAGATGCCCGCCTCCCAGATTGAAAAAAAAAGAAAGAAAGAATAAAGATAGCCCATGTTTTCCCGCGAACAAAGTTCTAAGGAGGGAGTTATTTTCAAAGAGCAAAAGTAGAATTAGGATTAGCCACTAAATACTATATATGCACCTATCCACCATATTCCATACGCACACACATCTTGATTTGATTGTATGCCTCGATTCTCTATGGATCCATTGCTTGACTTTACAATATATGAATTGCAAGTATGTTCATCCTTGTTATTGCCACTCCTATGAGCTCCACTATATATATCCTTAGTTATAGGAAGGCATGACCTTATTAATGCCTCAGTGAGATCCATAAATACCACATATAATAAGAGACTTGAGGGTGTCATACAATTATGCTCTCGAGTTTTATTGTGAAAACTTACAAAACTCGGAATATTAGTCTTGTGAAGAATTTGAGACATAGTGCTTGACTTGATTGTTCTATCTTTCGATTGCTCAAGACTTATGCAAGAGCTGTAAAGCTCCATAGTTAAAGGTAAAATGGGTAAGTTTGAAAGTTAGAGCAGTTTTTGTCTAAACCAGAGGAAAATTTATGTCTAAAAACAGGTGTACTTAAAAGAAATAAAAGTATTGCAAAGCAACTCTGATCTAAATATTTTAATAATTAGGCTTGGGGTTGTTTGCCAAGGACTGGCAAAAGGTAAGCTTTGGGGGTATTGTTGACACTCCTTAGCGTCAACTTTTACTAGGGCTTTTTACCGAAGGAAAACAAGAAAAACACACTAGTCTAGGGCTTTATCGACAAATTTCACGAGTTTTGCATATTTACGTATTTTCCGGGTGATTTTCGAGAAAAGCATAAAAAGGGGATTATAGAGCTCAATTATCACGAAATTGATCCACAACGGAACAACATCATCATCGGACTCGGGGAAGGGTCTAGAAGACACCGAAACAATGGGGGCCCTTGAGAGGAGCAGGTGGGGCCGGCCGGCCCCACCCAGGGGGCCGGTCGGCGCCCTAGGTCAGCATCTGGCCGCCGCCTTCTGGAGTCTTCCTCCCACGGTTCCTTGGAAGCCAATCAAAGCATCCCTACGTTGATTTTAGGTCGGTTTGATCCGACGGTGCACATGAGATGAAGACGCGGATCGCTGACGTGGCGGTTCCTTGCCCCCTACTCCACCTCGGCCTATATAATGACGCCCAAGGCTCCCTCCAAGAGGCATTCTACACCCCGGTGCTTCATATTATCTACATAATTAGGGTTAGGGTCCCTCTAGTTGATCTAGTCTAGTTCATCTAGTTCTAGTTCATCTAGATGTAGCAATTAGGAGAGACTAGTTCTTCTAGATCTAGTTTTGTTTAGAGATTAGAGAGATTGAGTAGAGGAGTAGAGATTCTGGAGGAGCTCCAGCATCTCGGCGCTTCTTCGTGGCTGTATTCTTCTGGATTCAGCTTCCTCGCCCGGAGCTGCGTTCTGAGGTACTTTTGTATTTACCATTCTGATTCAAGTAAGCAATTTGTTCTTATTCGTTCTTTGGTTCACATCTCATATTGAGAACTTTGATCTATAGGACCCTGTAGGTTAAAGTTGTATTTCGTAGTGTACGCGTGGTGCCTAGGCTAGATTTACTTGTGAATGTCCCCTGATCAGCCGGATAGTGGTAGCTCGCGTAGGTGACTTTATAGCTGCGTTGAATCCTCTGTAGTCCACTTCCCGTTGATAGGACTGATAGGCTTATAGGTGTCTGGTAGGTAGATTACTCTGTTTCTTCTCCTATTCAGGTCACTTGTCCGATAAGACGATATTATACAAAGTTTACCGGTTATTGGAACTAGAGTACAATAGCTATTTCCTTTTTCTTGATATTATCTAGCCTAATTGTAGGGTTAAGTCTATAGACATTGTCATTATCACAACTGTTCCCTGTGGATACGATATTTAAAACCTCCGGGTAAAATGTGACACTGATATGATATCTGTGCGCTTGCGGATAATCCTACTTAAAACTTATTTAATGGAGTGCAGTTAAAAATACCAACAAAATCCCACTGGACACATAGCACTCAATTAGATGGGCGAAAACCGCTAGTACGAATGGATTTATAGTAGCGTTTCTTAGTTTAGGTATTGTAACAACCCGAAATTTTACACAACGCAAAAACCACAACTACAAAATTTTTGTTTAAATAACCCATGCTTGATGAGTGGTATTTAGTAAACCAACCCTAGCATGCAATATAAGGGACCCAAACAGGACTTTTTCATCATCTTATGCATAGCTATCATCATATGTAAAAAGGACCTTGCTTTTAGTTCCTATACATATTTGCACAAATGGTATTAAAACATGAAGCATGTGTGATTTGGTTCTTGCTTGGATTTTATGATGTGCTAAGATTAACTAACTAAAAATAATAAATATAAATAATTAATGAAGGGTCATTAATTATTTAACCGAATTAAAACATACATCACATATGTAAATACCAATGTCCTTTAACAATATAAATATATATGCTATCATCAAATGAATCCCAATATATGGGATAAGACCCTAACCTATGTCATGGACCCTGCTAGGCTCCACCATGATAATTAAACCCTAGCCACACTTGCTAATTAAGGATAAGCACTAATGACCCAAGAAATAAAATAGAAAAGGATGAGAAATTGAAGAGAAATGGGGAAGGGACAAGTAGCCCACGTAGCCCAAAGGAGCCCAAGCCGGCCTGCTTCATCTTTCCCCCTTCTTTCTCTTTCCCGCGCACACGCCTGACTTGGGCCGGCCCAACCGCACACGCGCGTAGCCACCAAGCCCACGCGCGCGCACCCAGGTGATGCCCGGCCACAAGCCGCCTTCCCTCACCGGGCGGCGCACGGGCCCCACATGACAGCCGCTCCTCAGCCGCCCCTGTTCTTCTTCTTCCACCGGCGTCGCCCCGCATCACGACGAAGGCTGCAACGGCCCACCTGCCCATGCGCGCTGGCCTCCCACGCACCGCACACTTCCACGGCCCTCGCCTCCACTGCGCCAAGGGACCCACGGGTCACGCAACGCGTGACCGCGGGACCCCTGCAGCAGCGCCCTGAGAGCACCGCCCGCCATTGCCGTATTTCGCCCCCTTCGCCCTCTTCCCCGATGCCAAGCAAAATTGGCCGCACACGCTGCCAATTGGGTCCCACGAGCTCGCACCTACGACCTCTAGAGCACCTCGGCGCCGTTTGATCACGCGGAGGCCGCGATCACCGCCCGTCCGACGCCATTGCCAACCCACTTGCCTATAAGTACTACGCCCCGCGCGCTAGGGCTTCCCAAGCCATTCGCCGCCACACTGCGACATCCACCTAACCCCACCGCACCGAGTAGAGAAGGAGGGAAGGAGAAAGCAGCAAGGAGGAGAAGGTCGCCGGAGTCCCACCGGAGCCGTTCGCGGTCGCCGGAGCAGAAGACGATGACCCGATCGGCTACAGCGACGCTGCGGCTCGGCATAGCACTGCCCCACCGCGCCACGGCGTCAACTCGTCACCGCACCGCCATCCTAGCTTCCTCGCCACCGAGGTAAGCATCACCGGCCGCTCACCCAACCTCGACCTCTGCCAGCCATGGCGCTCCGCCGTGGAGCACGCAGGCTCGAGCCCTTTCCGGCTTTGGACACGCGATCACACACACACACACACGCGAGACCAGCCCCTGCCAACCGGAGACGATGCCTCTGTGCCGACAAGCCGGACGAACGCGACGCCGCCGCCGTGGACAAACATGTCGTGGCAAGCCGCCGTTCTAGCAACAACGGAGCCCGAGATGAGCCAATAACCCGGAGACCATGACCGCCACCTCGACGCGAATTTCGTGCGCACGTTAGATAGAAGATTGGAGCCACACCCACCTGCGAAGCCATGCCGCCTTGTCGTCGGCGCGGACACATCCGAATCACGGCGAGTCGACGTCCCAACTGATACAAGCCTTAGGATGTCAAACCAGTGCCTGGAACGAGATCGTCTCGACGTAGCACACCTCGTGCGCGCGCTCGGGGCTTAGTAGACTTAGCTGGACCCGTGACTCACACCACGCCGCCGTGTCTGCGCCGCCGTGGAGCACCGTTGTGCCGCCACCGTTCCCATCAACTCCGTCTGCTCCGCGCTACGATAGTGGGTCAGCAAGCTTCGCCTAAACCTCCTGAACCGAGCCGTACACGAAGTGAAGCCGGAGCGCCATCCTATCACCCTGGCCGCGTGAGCACCGCCTCGTCGGAGCTCCGCCGCGGCGCCGCCAACCGAGAAAGTAGCGCCGCTGTGCCTTATGGTCATCGCCGATAAGCCGAACACCACTGCGGAGCGACCAATCGACTAGCCACACCGCCAATTGCACCCTGGGAACATCGCGACCCTGCCCACACGTAGTGTCGCCGCCGCCGTGCGACCGCCGCCGCGGCCGGAGCTACTGGCAGCCCCCGCAACCGCCGCCTCGATGTCCCGGCCGAGTTCGCCTAGACCTTCTCAAGCTCATGCGCGCATTAGGAGAGCACAAGAGAGCACCGAAGGCGCCCAGCAGGAGAGCTCGCCGCCGGCCGAGCCGTGCAGCGGCAGAACAGAGGGGGAGTAAGGAGGAGAGGGGAAAGTCCCGTGCACCCGGTGCGTGTGAGCCAGAGAGGGAGGAGAAAAGGGTAGACCGAGTCTACTGTGGGCCGTGTCTCCGGTCCATAGACCACCAACCGGCCAGTCCACCATGAGCCGTCCCGCGTGGACCACAGCCCGGCCCGGATCCATACGCAAACGTGGCACAACGATGAGCAGACACATGGCGGGCCAGTCGGCCCAAGCCTGGCCCGCCAAGCCCACAAAAGACCCTCTGCTGATGTCAGCCCTACACTGTTGACCAACCAGCAGCTGACACGTGTCACCCTGAGGATTTTCGGCCCTTTTTCTTTTTTAGAAAATTGGTTAAACTTCAGAAAATCATAACTTCTTTATACGAACTCCAAATTTGGTGAACCAAATTTCTAAATTCATCTAAAATCGAGCTCTACACATTGGAGTCATATTTTAGTGCATTTGGATCTTTTTGTAGTTCATTTATTTTTTGTGCCCTCTATAGGCATCGCTAACGCGACCGTTTTTGTACCGTTTCAGAGTCAGAGGAGGAACGTGCCGAGTACGATCATGACTACAACGAGGAATTGGGAGACGACCATTCTGAAGGTGCCACATTCCACCCACTTCTCATAGATCCTATTACGCATTGCAAATGAGTAGTACTGCTAGTGCTTTAATTACTGTTGCTATCACCTGATTAGGGTTGCATGGTAGTATTTCTTGATTGCCATTATCTTGATGCAACCTTGCCCCTGCTCACCCGCTGTTAGGCTAGACACACGCATGCTATCATGATTACTATATTGATCTCTACTACGCTTTATATCTTGATATGATGCGTGGTGGAAATTGTTATATATATGACTAAGGCACGTGGTGCCAATCTAAACCTGATGGATGGTGAGTGTGCTGTGTGTGTCTTGGGTGAGTGAAGGGTGAGGGTTGTGTCGACCGAGCTGGAATGTGTGACTAGCTTGAGGCGAGTCTTGCCGAGTGATGTGACCTGGGCATCCTATGAGATGAATACCTGTGGCGGGTATATATGATGTGATGTGTGAGGTGGGATCCTGGGTGTGAGCCTGTTGAGAGGTTGTTGGCATTTCTAATGTCACTACTAAAAAGCAGAGGTAAACCCTACTCCTAGCAATGACCCCAGAAATGGTTGGTATATAATTACTTGTCATTAGCAACTAGTCACTCTTGAATTACTAACATTCCTAAACATGAAGTAGGTTGTCATCCCCAATTATATTGCTAGGAAATTAACATAGATTTATATTGTACTATTGTGACTAGGCAGATAAAATATATGAATAAGATATAAATATAAACTAATGGGTTACGCAAGCGGGATAATTATACCGTTGTAGCATTTTACCTAGGGAAGTCTCGGGTTGTCGATTTATAATTATACCTCCGGGAAAGCTATGTAATAAACTATTATTGCCATATTGATGTGAAACTATGTGAACATGATAAGCAATACTACCTAAGTCGTATACTCTACTTATAACAGGCAGAGGTCACAAGATAAATAAAGATAAATGCGGGTGATAGCATAATCATCAAATATCATAATTAAAGATAATCATCGAGCATCTTACTAGTCATAATCATAGCTAGCCATTGGATAAACTACGGAGATAGGTCTATAACTACGTCAATTGAATAACTCTAACTAGTGCAACTACATCTAGTAATCATTGCTAAATCAACCCTAAATCATTATTGCATGTAAAGAGGTATCAACTAATGAGGGTATTAAGACCTAAGTCACCTCCTTCGCGACCGTGCCCATGCTAGTCCTACATACGGGGGTGGACTACGGAGGAACTAACGTAGGCTGTCACCTACGAGACTACCACACATCCCGGCATATCGGGGTGCACTCGCAGATAAACAAGACATCTAGACACCACGTCTACATATCGCCTATCATCTACCCATTGTACATATGGATAAACGCTATACGAGCAATTACATGAATTCAATAAGATCGAAGTAACTAAACTAGACATATAATCAAAGTAAACAATGACTATTGCAATTAAGAACATATGAATATATTTAGAGTAAAGTCTCCCTAATTTGAATAATGAATACAATAAAGTAATTAAGAACTAAATCTATTACCGAACTCTCGCTACGTTGGGCTCCGGATCCGATGAAGAACTAGATCTCCTCTACTTCTAATCTAGCTAGCTAATCCTATGAACTAGAAGGCTCTTGATGAACTTGAAGGCTCTTGATGCTTGATGGCTTGAGACCTTGATGAATAATGAATTCGCTCTCTCCGGGGGGTCTACCCTCATATTTATAGTCCGGTGGGATGCGCTTGGCGCCGTAGGATCAAACCGACGTAACGAGGGCCGAGATGCATCCTTGGAGGCGGTGGAGGAACATTCCAGAAGGGGGAGCAAACCCTAGCCGGGGGGCGCCGCCGGTGCCATGGTGGGGCCGGCCAGGCCCCACTGGCCTCGGCCCCTCGCTCCTTCCGGTGTCTTCGGAGTCTTCTGAGTCTTCCCGTGATGTCCTTCGTGGCGGATAAGTTTCATGGTTATTTTGCGTTAGAATTCCTCTTTTTACTTTTCTCGAAATCACCCCGAAATTGGAATATGCAAAACTCGTGGAATTTGTCGGATAAAGCCCTAGACTAGTGTGTTATCTTGTTGTCCATCGAGTAAAAAGCCCTAGTAAAAGTTGACGCTAACAGGTGTCAACAGAGGTGGAGCAGGGGACGGGGGGTGCTTTGTGGTGGCACGTAAAATGGTAAACCCGATGAAGATGTCCAGCTTGGTCAGCCCTAAGGACTTACTAGTACTCAAACTCACCAGGAATCCCTTACATTCCCACTCGCTCCTTAATAGGAAGAGAGACAGCTGGAGTACTTGGTAGAGCGGTGCCATTACTGCTAGGTTGTGAGGTGATAGGGAGGGCGGTATAAATGTCGAAAGTTCCTGTACCGTTCGAGTCGGCAGTACCACTTGTTGGGCCGGTCTTTGCCTCCCCGATCTCGGCGTCTTGGGTTCTCGGGGTGACCCATGGCTGAGTGGTAGGATGGCATCGTTTTAGGCTAGCAAGCAGCCGGAATTCTGCCTAGGAGGTCATGACTCCAAGGATGGCTAATCTTATGGGTATGTAAACCTCTGCAGAGTGTTGGTTGATCGATCGATACATATGCCGACTCGTCGGCTATGGACCTTTCCTGGTACCTGTGCTCACTAGATAGGAGATGAGTCCTTCTTTTCTCCCCCGTGTTGTGAGATAGAGCCGGTCGAGGACCGTTGAGGCAGGCCGAGTGGGAATTGGCCTGTCGACACGAGTGAGATGAGATGTGGTGGATGAGGTGGAGTGGTGGTATGGGATGGATGGTTGGATGGTGTGTGGATGTGGTGTTAAAACTTAAGCTATATACATACTTATAATATACTATATTTGATAGATATTGCATAGGAAACCACAGCCAAATATAGGTTCTCTTGATACAACCTTATTGCATCCAGTTCCACAAAGCATAGCAAAGCATAGGGTGGAAATGTGGCCGTACATATCGCATCGATACTTTGGCACTTGAGTTTCGAGGAGGCTTACAACTCCGAAGGATTCGATGGTTAGGGGTTTTCGTCGCTACGCTCAAGTCGTTGGATAGAAGTTGCTTCCGCACCCTCAAGCTTTGTTCAGATTGATGCTACCTTGTGTTTTGCTTTGTTGGTGTTGTAATAAGTTATCGTAAACCTTTCTATTTGCACTCTATTTATCGTTGTATGGATTTGATTATCGATTTGGAATATGGGTAATATGATTTGAAAGGTCATGTTACACTTCGACTGTGTGGATTTTCTCTTCGTGGAAAATCGGGTCGTTTCAGGTATACTGTTTGATTTCTAGTGGTGTCCGTTAATCAAAATTGTCTTTAAAAATAAATTTATAGTGTCAAGAGAAATCATTTATGTACCAATGTTTCTAGCTATAGCATCAGACATGGTTGTTTCCCTTGATCTTTTGCCGTGACTGAGAAACACGGACAGAACACAAACAATGTTTGTTTCCATGGGTCGACGTGGTTTCTGGTTTCATGAAACTAGAAACATGGATATGGAACAAAACTGGCGTAGAAGTGGATAGAGTAAGAGCATCTCTAACAGTTTCCTATATTTTAATTAGCAGATCATGTATTTTGTCAACTCACCCAAAAGATATCACCAATAGCTTGGCATAATTCACTTGCTAAACCCGGATCTAACTTACATTAGTAACCCTGAGAGAGAAGCAAAATTCTGTTTATGCCCTTCCACCTCTTCTGATACGGACGGATGTGCGTGCGCAGAGGCTCTTTTTGTCAATTTAGGATAAATGGCAACCTAGGATGGAGAACTGTTGGAGAAGATTTTTCTGTTTTTATAAAAAATAAGAATGATAACTTGGATGGAAAACTGTTAGAGTTGCTTTAAGGGCTCATTTGGAGTGTCTCGTAGCCGGATTCTTGTAGTGTATTTCGGACCGTATGAAACGTTTGGGATGCTAAAATAGAATCAGCTTATGAAATCCTGATTCATTATTAGAAAATATATATGTTTCTCAAAAAGTCAGATAAATAAAAATATACTTCAAAAAGTAATTTCAAAAATTTAAAAATTGGATAATATGGAATCAAGGTTTGAACTCTATGTTCTGGATTTTCCTATACATCTTGATGGTTAAGCAAACCATTACTGCCGAGTAGATATTTTTTGTATTTTGTATTGTATGGGAGGTTGCATCACATAAGATGGAACAAAAAGGTAGAGCATGACTTCGAATTTCTAAGGGTGGAACAAAAAGGTAGAGCATTACGCCAACCATTACTGCCGAGTTCAAATTTTAGAAGACCATATATGATTCAACTATTTCTAAGGGTGGAACAAAAAGGTAGAGCATTACACCAACCATTACTGCAGAGTTCAAATTTTAGAAGACCATATAAGATTCAATTATTTCTAAGGGTGGAACAAAAAGGTAGAGCATGACTTCAAACAGATTTTGTTTATGACTTTGCCAATAATAAATCAGATTTCAGTATTTTTAGTGGATATTTATTCCAAAAGGTATTTGAAAATTTATTTTTTATAAATCCTAATTGACCTCCTTGAACTATCGCAAAAATACGATTTTTCTTTCTCATGACTGATTTGGCTCCACATAGGATGGTTGGCATGACACCGCGTAAGCCAAAACCATTATAAAAACTGCTAAAGAGGTAAATCGTAAGGTTCTAATAGTTGAAGTCCGAGAAATGGTTTTCTAATTGAGGTAGGTAAATCGAATTTATGCAATAGCCGAAATTGAACATTTTTGTAGAAAAATAAATTTCAAAACAACCTCTGTGGGCTGAATAATAGTAAGCCAATAACTTTCTAGCTCGTGGGCCGTATGGGCCGTGTCAAGGGCGTGCTGTGGAGAATATTTGTTCACGACTAGTAGTCGGCCACGAGTGACAGTGCACGTGCACCACGGAGAGAACCAGAGAAACTCGGTTGTGGTCTTAACCTGATATAATGGATCCAAAATCTAAACCTGGTCGTATTGGACTTTGACACCTGGATGATCTAGATTTAGTTGGATAATAATATGAGCATCGATTAGCTTTTGCGTCCAATTGTGTTGGATTTGGTTGGACAAATGAAATAGGGTATAGAATTTTTGTTGGCCTCCGTGCCGTGGCATTGATGGCGGTGCCTCGCGTGATGACTGTTGGAAGCACAAAATTGGTATCGTGCTTGCACAAGATCCCGTGCGCGCACAAGATCATTGTCGCAGGCCGCAAGGGCATGGAAACCGGTGGGCCTATTTGGTTCCCAGGTGGGCCATCTTCATCGACGTTCACGGGCTTTGTGTGGGAGGTGCGGTGACTACTGGCGCAGCTCTGCTTTTCACCACTCTGGTGGTGAAGAGCGAACTAGGCGTCCGAGGTGCTGGCACGACGCGCCGACAGAAAACTCAAAAATCCATCATGAACAAACATGGGGTTTAGCTAATACTGTCTTCGTCCTTAGCAGAACATCACACAAGACTACAAGAGGATTAACGTATACGGCAGTTGGGATTGCAATGCGAAAACATCTTCACTATGAAATTGAAAAGCATGCATTACTGAAACTGATCATAGAACAGACTGACATAACTTCAAACTTCCGATGAATAAGATCAATCGGGCAACGGAGCATAGATCTATCGAACCCAGAACAGCACGTATATAGAGTTTTATTACTGCTGCTACTACCAGTTTTCTAGAATCCTGATCCTAATCCTAATTGATAAAACTATCAGCATAGATAGATGTATTGAACCAAGATCTATGTTGATCAAAAAAATGGAACATCACGTTTCTGTTGACTATAGTAACCCTTCAGGTTTGAGTTCTGAACCATGATTCAAAGTTGGTCATATTTCGAGACTCCTGCATCCTAAGTGAAACGTGCAACGTGGTTGTTGAAGATATTTTTAAACAAAAGTGCATGCAGAAATATGTAGTAGTATTTTTTTTTTATGTTTTCCACCTGTGAAAAGTGCCTAGATTCTTTTGTTGAAGAAAAAACTGCCTAAAATCTAAACAAACCGGAAACGGAGCTTACATTATATTGCCGAACCATCATATCAATACTGAATGTTTCGCAACATATATCTATAAATGAAGAATTGCTGCCAACAATTCCAATGTTAATATCCGAGCAATCAAATAAATAGGCAAGAAAAAAAAAAAAAGATAAAGTTCACTTCCAGTTTTGGATAAGTGTGAGTTCACGGTGGTGGCTCTGTTTTCACCACTCTGTTTCACCAGCTCTGAGAGGACTAAACTCCGACTCGAATTTGTTAAATATAAAGTCGATCATCAGGAACAAAACTCTGACTCAACTGTTAAAATCGATCATCACGAACACGAACAAACATGTGGTAGCCGGATTAGACATCGTTTACAGGATCTCAAACAGCAATGTGCCATATCATCACGGTGAGGACATGCGAAGTTAATGTGCACGACGAGGAAACAGTATGGGATCGTTCACAGGGGAACCGTAACTCATCATATATCATCGAGCAAAAGGATCAAACAGTTTGGTTGGGATTACAATGTACCATGTGATCCATCCATACCGTCGATTGGAAAGCATTTAATACGTACTGGAATTCATTAGAGCAGACTCAGATCAATCTCCGACGAGCAAGAGCATTCCGGCCAAACAAAATCAGACACAGGCTCGATCATGATCTAGATCGACGTACAGCAAACCCCAGCATAGATGATAGATCTATCGAATCCAGACCACCATGGCTTTACTACTACTACCATCAGGGCAACAAGCAACTACTACGCTAGTCTAACGACGAGAGCAGGCAAGCAAGGGCGAGGATGATGACACATGGATCGATCCACGCACGCACTTACGGATGCCATGCGAGCGAGCGCGCGCGGGCGATGATCAGTCGAAGAGGTTGAAGAGGGCGTCGTCCTCCTCCTCCTCAACTTCCTCCTCCTTCTTGGCCGCCTCCTCCTTCTCGGCCTCGGCAGCGGCACCGGCGGCGGCGGCAGGAGCGGCGGTGACCCCGGCGGCGGAACCCGAGGGCGCGTAGGCGAGCTGCTCCCTGCCGGCGGCGATGAGGTCGGCGACGTCCTTGCCGTCCATGAGCGCGAAGAGCAGGTCGAGGCGGTCCTCGTCCACCTCGGCGCCGACGGAGCCCAGGATGCGGCGCACGTCGTCCTTGGTCGGCGCCGCGGGCGCGGGGGCCGGGAGCGCGGCGGCGGCGGCTCCCTCCTCGGTGGCGGCGGCCGCGGCGGAGGCGGCGGCTTGCTCCGCGCCCAGGCACGCCAGCAGGTACGCGGCGGCGAACTTCATCTCGGGCGGACGAGCGCGGCGGCGGGTCGCGAGGAGAGGTTGCGGAGGTGGGCGGTGCGGTTGCGATTGGTGGTGGCGTGGTGGGGGTTTTGGGAGCGCAGGGGTCGGGTCGTGCGTGGCTGCGCTTATATGGAGGCTGGCGGGCGTACGTGGGGGCCGGGAGCGGGTGGGAGAGGGACTCGACCGGGCTGGCTGGACGGGCGCGAACTGGATGGAGCGTGCCGTGCCAGTGCCTGGGCTGGCTGGCTCGCTGCAGGAAAGGAGTCTGGGAGGAGACTTGGCGGCTACGGTCACGGCTTTCCTTGGGCGCGACGAAATCGGAGGCCGAGAGCGGTTACTGCCTGCAGGAAACGGGAGGGAGGGGGCGGCAGCACAGCGCAGGCCGCAGAGCAGAGCGCGTGTCGCTGGGACGTGGGGCCCGCTTGGCGTAGGAACGGGAACCGTAAGCTCGCTCGGTGTCCCTACAGAATTCGTGTGCCCCTCTTAGATTGGGCCGGCCCAGACATCAGGGATTTTGCCAAGGAACAGCCGCGAGGCGTGTTGATACTCCAGTTTAGAGGTGAATTAGACTTCACGTTACAAACAAATTTAAAATTCTTTTTTAGAAAAATAATCAAATATTATACATACGGACTTTCTATCCATCAGTCGACTAACACATTTTTTCCTACAAAACCCGTGTGCCTTTCAAATTGGGCCGGCCCCAAACATCAGGGCCTCCGTGGCTGGGGCAAACTTTTTGGTGAACAGCCGCCAACATCATGGGCGTCGTGTCCGCTTCCGCTTCCACCGGCACAAAAGCACGGGATCGTCGTAGCACAATTCAGTTGTTCTAATCATATATGATCCGGTTTTGCATGGGTAACGTATATAGTGCAAACCAATTTTCTATGAAAATCCGAGTAAATCATAGTAAAAAAAGCCGTCTAAATTCACCAAAAAATCATACATGTAGATGATATGATGATACATAACCTTATAAAATATCTTTTTTAAACTCGACTTTATTTGTGAGATATAAAAATAACAAATTTCAAGGCACAAAGCTGTCCACATGATTTGTTAGAAATTTATTATTTTTATATCTCACAAACGAAGTCGAGTTTGGATGAAATATTTAACAAGGTTATGTATCATCATATCATCATAATGTGGTTTGCACGGGTTTTCACGAAAAGTTAGTTTGCACTAGATAACGTTCCCTTTTGTATAACCTCCTTATAAATTTTGAAATCCTGCAAATATGCTTCCAATCCTAAGTGCTTGAAGCAGTTTTATACAAAGCCATCCTACAACGGCCACGATAGGAAAGAGACAAATCAAATTACAAAGGCCAATTAAACTTAACCAAAAGAATTATAAAGACTAATCTTGCAAATATCAAAATTTTTTTTGAAAATGACAATTTCAATCCCAAAATCTGATATAGTTTTTGAAAATTCACAGAAAAACTGTTTACCCACTGGAAACTACGGAACTGGTTTCAATTTTTTCCTAAAAATCATGCTCTATCTTTTTTTGTGTTTATTTTCTTTTAGATGCTCTTGTCACCGATTATAATTAGTCTACGTTGGTTCATAAATGCCCTAGCTAGATACCATAATATCACAAAAACATTCTTTGTTCTTCTTTCTCTTAATACACATACGCAAGCAAGTCTTTTTGCGTGATCAAGAAAAAAAATATTCTTTATTCCCAATTTCTTGTGTTATGATATGCAAGTAAATTATGTTTCGTGATATTTGAAGTAGTGTCACAAAAGAGAATGGTGTCAAAATAAATTAACAAAATGTTGCAAATTGTAAACATCAAATGACTGTTAGGACAACGTTGTCAATCTGTACTCATAAGGGATGGGTGTGTGCGCATGCATTCATATTGTCAGTGTGCATATATGTACACTTGACATATGTGTTCATATTAAACAAGATAGAGTATAATGTGGTTACAAGACACAAGTGTTTTCACGGAGTTAGCAAAACTTCTACATGATCTCTAGGTCATCAACATAGAATGATTATAATACATAACAAGAGCATTGCTAACACATAAACAACAAAAGTAGATCATATAAAAGATTTAAATAATTAAGAGCTAGGCAACAAAATACATAGCATTGCTTTAGAGAAAGTATGAAAATGTTTCCATATTTTCATCAAAACATTTTTTGTATAATCTTAAGATTAAATCATATATTAGGATTTTTAACTAAATAGCTTTTCCATAAACAAATTTGGATACTATATTGAAAAAATATTTCTATAACTTTTTAGATAAAGTTCCTATTGACCCGTTAACTATCAACATCGCTTAATTAATCTCTCTCATGAATGACATGACACTGCATTTGCCAAAACGCTTTCAAAACCACTCACCGAGCCAATCCAATTTGGATGTTTTCAAAAGTTGGAGGGGGGGGGTTCTAGAAACTAGTAATTTGGTTGGTTTTAATTGTACATGTTTTTCCATGTAGGCTTGCACTTAATCAAACTTGCCATGTGCAAACAAATCAAAAGACTAGGTTACCCTTCATTATCGGGCACAACTCATTTCACACTCCTTTGCATCAACCATCTTAGCTTTAATTGATCTTCTTTTAAACCCCATGACATCATCCAATGTTGATAATCTAGTCGAGCTTAGTATACCATACCAAGTCACGTAACCCCTAGAGTCTAGTCAGTGACGTAGCCAGGATCTGTAGCTATGGTGATAATTAATGAACATATATATGACACGTACACATGGAACGGGGAGGCCGGTTATTAGGATCAGGGATGACCGAACTAGCTAGATTGATGCAGCGAACGGGAGTTGAGGGACTCGGTTGATCAGTTTAAAAGGTGCAGGAGGGGCGACGAAATTGAGCTTCTGATGCAATTTGGAAAGCGATAGTGACCATTCTGCCAAAAAGTTGATAATGCATAATTCAACATATATTTGTTAAGTTGGTATGATTGATGCCATCACAAAAGTCTCGTCACCTCTTTGAATATCAGCGGGGCCAATAATCTACTGTCACAGATGTTTATAGGATTAGTGCATGCATGTTATTGTTATTATATCTAGGTGAGTGTGTGTGCAACCGAGCATGCACACACGCACTCGCTCATCTCTTTCAAAAAGTTTTATTTAAAATAAAGGGCAACCTAACTTTTTAGACCATACAATTTTTTGATTACGTAATATTTCATTTTGAGGTTTGACAGATATACAAGATTGTTTTTTAATACTTTTCCTATCCTAAATTGTAATACATTGTTTGACTTTTTTATACTAACTTTGATCATTCGTCTTATTTAAAAAAAATTATACAAAACATCATTTCTCTTGTCATAGCTTGCTTTATCAATAAAATTTTTTCAAAAATAACTTAAATTTAACTATATTTATATAAATTTTTTAAATAAGAGTGATCAAATTTGAAGTTTAAAAAGTCAAATGTTTTATAATTTTGGATGGAGGAAGTAATAGACTGTAAAATGTACTTTTATCCACTTTCAGACGATATTTTCCTCGATCGAATGCTAAGACGTTCTACTTTATAAAATTATACATAAACGGTGCCACGGTGGGAGTAGTGTTTTAGACGCTAGCAGACCCATCAACATCACTTGTGTGGTGAGAAGAAGGGAAAGGGATGGTAGTGGTTGCTAGCTGCCAAGATACTGTTTCTCCTTCGAGAGAGAGGAGATGAGGAGGCGTGGCTACAGCAGAGGTGTGCTGGTGGTGTGGCTGGTGCTCGTGTGCTCATGCATTCATCAAGCACCTCGGTTTCAGTTTCAGGCTCAGCAAACACCAAGAACTGATCCAGTCGAAGGTTCGTAAAACCACCATGGGCTACCTCCCCTCCTTTGCTATGGTTTCTTCCAGGCTCAGAGGATCGGGGAGTTCTTGCATGTGCAGTGGCGGCGCTGAACACGATCCTGGGGCGATGGGGCCAGAAGGCGAGGCAGTCGCCGGCGTGGAACATCAGCGGCGAGCCCTGCAGCGGCGCCGCTGTCGACAGCAGCACCGAGATCGACGGCAACTACTACTTCAACCCGGGGATCAAGTGCGACTGCTCCTTCAACAGCAGCACCGTCTGCCACATCACCAAGCTGTACGTATGCCCGATCTTGCCTTGGATGCACGCTAGGTGCTCGACGCCGGCACCAAGAGGCTATGTCCTCACGGAAAATGGTTTACTTCTAGCTTGATGAGTTCTACCTATATTTGTCCAAGGAAGCTTGCAGGAACACAAAACTATGCAGGGACGGAGATGACAGGGGGTACGCAGGGAGGCTCCCTCAATGCTTAAAAAAAAAAAATTCAAACCCCCTCTTCATATTCTGTGTCTTGCAAACCTCTAGATAAATATGTATTCGTAGTTCATCATTAAACGTTAGACAGTATTAGGTGGGAAATGCAAGGAAAGAATCAAAACGGAGCCAAGACAGTTATTATTTTCCTGCAATAGGCTGAACAAATGCCGTATACCATCAAACTCTACAATCAGAAAGAAAATCCAACACAGAATTCTTCTGAACTGATATGTATTAGCTGAATCGTTTTTGTGACTTCCTGTTTATTTGTCAGGAGAGTATATGCATTGAATGTTGTCGGTCAGATACCTTCAGAACTGCAGAACCTCACCTATCTATCTTACTTGTATGTTATCTATTCCTATCTTCAGTTTTTGGTGGTGAACAACTGCTAAACTGTGAAGTCATTTAGCAGCAAACCTGAGTGGACACCCATGTTCTTTACTTTCTTGTGTCTTTTCAGGAACCTGGATCAAAATTACTTGACCGGTCCCATTCCATCATTCATTGGGCAATTTTCTGCAATGCAACACTTGTAAGAGTTGTACTTCAAATTATACATTTACATAATCTCCATCAGTTAGTGTTTTTTCCTGAAAAATCTTTCAACATTTTAATACAAAAAAAAAAATTGAAGGAGCCTGGGATTCAATCCACTCTCTGGACCGCTTCCGAAGGAACTAGGGAATCTCACAAATCTCAACTTGCTGTAAGATATCTCTTGTTGCATAGCTGCTCAATTTTCAAATATAGGTCAATGATATCGTGAAGTAATATAATTATATGGCACATCATTTGTCAACAAGAAAGTAACTTACAGTATATATTAAGACAATCAGTGTAATTTCCTGTTTCAAATGGTGCTTCGTAGGTTCAAGTCAGATCCAAATGTAGAATATTGTGGGTCAAAAGACTCATCAAGGAAACTGTGCCCCTTTACCATGCCAGCATGGCATGCAAATAAATTTATCACTCCTGAACTATTTTCTTTCGTTTCAGAGGCATCAGTTTGGATAATTTTAGTGGTGGACTTCCTGAAGAATTAGGCAACCTGTCCAACCTTGAGCAATTGTAAGAAGCCTCCTTTGTAGTTGCCAGATGCTACCTCTAAAATAAAAGAGCTAAAGTTTGAAGCTGGCAAAATATCCGTTGTTGAACATGATAATTGCTGCATTGTTTCCCTGACAGGTACATTGATAGTAGTGGGTTTAGCGGACCATTCCCTTCGACGTTCTCAAAGCTTAAGAAGCTGAGAATTCTGTATGTCAGTAACAGAGGCACAACTGTTATGTTCATTCTGCTTCCATATGTTCAGTGATAGTATTTTGTTGTGCTTTCAGGCGAGCATCTGATAATGATTTCACAGGGAAAATACCTGATTATTTTGGGAGTTTGACTAATTTGGAAGACCTGTAAGATTATTTATTAATTATTAAATTGTTAATACATTATGTAGATTCTGTCCTATTCAGGAGACAACACTGGAAATTGTCCAGCAGAACTTTTCTGCATGTCTTCCATTTAAAATAGGATGCATAACCATCACATTAAACTGATCGCATTTTCCTATATTCAATTTGATGTTGTATGGTATTACTTTTCTTCACCTGAGATCATGACTTATAGGGGATTCCAAGGAAATTCTTTTGAGGGCCCGATTCCAGCAAGTTTGTCTAATCTAACCAGGTTGACAAACCTGTAAGCATTTCTTCAGAGACAATGTTCCTGTGACAGTTTAGGTCAAGCTTGTTATGTTAATTGATATTCTAAATACAATGGGCAGAATGATCGGTGATATTGCAAATGGGAGCTCTTCATTGGTCTTTATCAGTAATCTGACATCTTTGAGTACCCTGTGTGTGACACCTTTAACCTTAGACCTTAAAGTTTTATATGTTAACAAAGTGACAAGTTATTGAGATTTTGAATATCTTTCTTATAGGATATTGAGAAACTGCAAGGTATCTGGCAACCTTGGAACAGTTGATATTTCTATGCTGACAAATTTAATCTTGCTGTGAGTTTTTCATTATGGGCCATAGTACTAATTTAAGATGTTATTGTTTTTTGTATGAAACTTAATGTGAAGTGCCTCTAGTAACATTGTTGTCATATGGCACAGGGACTTGAGTTTTAATAATATCACAGGTCAAATTCCTCAATCGATCCTTACTCTGGACAAACTTGAATTCCTGTAAGGAATTCTCGTCTAATTATTTGCACTATACAAACACAACCTAAGTGGATGTTCATGTTGCGTCATCTTTAACTGTACCTAATTCAGGTTTCTTGGGAATAATAGACTTACAGGAAGCCTGCCAGGTTCGAAAAGTGCTTCATTAAAAAATTTGTATGTGTGTCTGGCATAAATTATGGATTAATTCAATTATTTATATTCATTTCATTTGTAGTAACTTTTGACTATTTAATATGCAGAGATTTTTCATACAACCAGCTCACTGGAAACTTTCCTTCTTGGGCTACTGAGAATGATTTGCATCTGTAAGTTATTTTTTTCTGAAACTTGTGTTTCCTTTTCCTACCACCTAGGGTTGGATATAATCAGATTTTTGTTTCGAACAAGGAATTTGGTGGCAAACAACTTTGTCCTTGACAGCACCAACAACAGGTAGAAATCTACTTACAGTTTTGCAAGGGTTGAATTTTTTAAAAAAAAAATCTTTCTAACAACTTATAATTTCAAACCATTATCTATGTGCACAGTATTCTACCTCCAGGACTAAACTGCCTCCAGCAGGACACTCCTTGTTTCCTTGGCTCTCCACAATGTATTATTTTTTTCACTCTCTATCAACCATAGAGGATAACAGGATGTCATGGGTTTTGGTTAAAGGTTATAGTAATCGTGTGGATCTTAACTGCAGATTACTCCTTTGCGGTAGACTGTGGCAGTAATAGGTCTGTGACAGGGTCTGATAATACTGTGTACGATGTAGATGATGCAGACCTTGGGGCAGCATCATATTATGTTACCAGTGAAACAAGATGGGGTGTCAGCAACGTAGGGAAATTCAACCAGGCCCCAAATGATAGTTACATAATATATAGCTCGAACCAGCAGTTTCAGAATGCAGTGGATTCAGAACTGTTCCAAACTGCAAGGATGTCAGCATCATCCCTGAGATACTACGGTCTTGGACTTGAGAATGGAAATTACACTGTTTTGCTTCAGTTTGCAGAGACTGGCTATCCGGACACACAGACTTGGCAAAGTCTCGGAAGGAGAGTCTTTGACATATATGTCCAGGTGTGCATGGTACATATAGTTAATTATGGAACATTTTATTTTTTATGTGAAAGGACTAATTATTTTCGTTTCAAAGGGTTCTCTGAGAGAAAAGAACTTTGATATAAGGAAGATGGCTGGTGGAAAATCTTTTACTGCAGTTAACAAGAGCTATATGGCAACTGTATCCAAAAACTTCCTTGAAGTCCATCTCTTTTGGGCTGGCAAGGGTACTTGTTGCATTCCTATACAAGGTTACTATGGGCCAATGATCTCAGCATTAAGCGTCACTCCAAGTAAGCAATATCCATCATTAATTTGACATAAAGAAGAATTACATCGCACTGCCTTCTCTCAGATAAGCAACCCTGAAATGTTAACATTTCCAGATTTTACTCCAACTGTGCGAAATGGTGTACCGAAAAAGAAAAGCAATGTTGGTGCAATTTCTGGAATAGTGATTGGCGTGTCAGTTTTAGTATTAGCAGCCTTATTTGGAATGCTTATGTTCACAAAAAGGAGAAGAAGGCTAGCACAACAGCAACAAGGTATCAGATATACCTACTAGTGTGTGCAGTACATAACTTTTACATAAAATTCTAAGATGAAATATTTTCTCATGCATGTGCGCCCTTCAAAAAATTGCAGAACTGTATGACTTGATTGGGCATCCTGATGTCTTGAGTTTCGCTGATCTCAAGTTAGCTACTGACAATTTCAACCCTCAAAACATTGTTGGAGAAGGCGGATATGGGCCAGTCTATAAGGTTGCTTAACTGTCTTCTCTGATTTAATTTGACCTTGCGAAAATACAACTGAGTATTTGTCTTATTTGGTAGTGCATCTTAGATGCATCTAATCTTCCGATGATCATGTTGATCAATGGTCAAAATGTTCATCTAGATTTTATAGGTACTATGAATTTATTTGGGCAGGGTACACTACCCGATGGAAGAACAGTAGCTGTGAAACGACTTTCTAAATCATCTCTTCATGGGAAAAGACAGTTCGTGGCAGAGGTTGCTACTATTTCAGCTGTCCAACACAGGAACCTTGTCAAACTGCTTGGGTGCTGCATTGACAGTAACACGCATTTGTTGGTTTATGAATACCTTGAAAATGGAAGCCTAGATCGAGCTCTCTTTGGTGAGAACACTTGTGCTTTTATTTTTCTCTCTCTTCATTTTGTCCCCAATAAATTTGTCATCATCTAAATTTCAAGGTCTTATCTCTGCATCCACAGGAGATGGTAGCTTAAAACTAGACTGGTCAACACGCTTTGAGATCATCTTAGGCATTGCAAGAGGCCTAGCTTATCTTCATGAGGAGTCCAACATCCGCATTGTGCATAGGGATATAAAAGCCAGCAATGTCCTACTTGACACCGACCTCACCCCCAAGGTCTCCGACTTCGGACTAGCCAAGCTCTATGAAGAGAACATGTCCCATGTCAACACGACGAAAATTGCTGGCACATTGTAAGAACCTTTCGCGATTACTCTTCTCATATATGTATTTATATATGACAGTACTTTCCAACAACGAATCTAATTTTAACTTGCCTGACCATTGCACAAGTGGTTATCTGGCTCCTGAGTATGCCATGAGAGGCCATCTGACTGAAAAGGCGGACGTTTTTGCATTCGGGGTGGTCGCCCTGGAGACTGTCTCTGGTCGGCCGAACACCGACAACTCCCTCGAGGAAAGCAAAATCTATCTTTTGGAGTGGGTAATAAGCTATTCTACAATCCTTCCATCCAACAGAGTCAATTAATCATCAGTCCATTATTGTCGAGGAGCTTTTCTGCTTACTGAAGCATGCTGTTCATTTCCAGGCCTGGAGCTTGTATGAAGGGAAGCAACCTCTGGGAATCGTGGACCCGAGACTCGATGGATTCAACCCAGAGGAAGCCTTGAGAGTCATCCGTGTCGCGCTCCTCTGCACGCAGGGCTCACCGCACCAGCGACCGCCGATGTCAAGGGTCGTGGCAATGCTTGCCGGGAAAACCGAGGTGGCTGACGAGGTGGCAAAGCCAAGCTACGTCACTGACTTGCAGTTCAGGGGTGGGAGCAGTAGCTACACCACGAGCAGCAGCTACTGGGGGTCGTCTACTTCCACGGGCCCTGAGTTGAGCAGGCAGAGAGAGATCGACCCGTTCACCCAGTCACCCACGATCATCGGAGCGAGTCATGAGATCGAGGGAAGGTGAAAACAAAAGATGCTGATCGCTCGCTGCTGAAAGTGATCGGTTTGGAGTGAATCTTTCGGACGCTATTTGTACTTACGTATATAGGAGTAAATATATAATGCTAATACCTACCTACCTGTGTTCAGTCAGCAAAGGTCATGCGGGGACGACTTCTCCTCTCTTCTATCCCTTTCTCCAGCTACTGTTGAAAGGGGCGAAAAGGGGGAGACGCGGGTTTCCGGCGGCGAGTCCGCCGGTCCCTTCCCTCTCCGGCGCCCGCTTCGGCACCGGAGATGGAGGCGGACCGGGGTTCCACCGCGCGGATGTAGATAGGTTAGTTAGTTCTCTATCTAAACCTAGGGTTTGCTTGCCGTCGTGTCGTGTCGGCGGAGCTTGGTTTTGTCGGAGGAGCGTCTTTCCTCAGCGGCATGCTTGTCCTGGCGGCGTCGGCGAGGCGGAGGCGGTGACGGCGCTTGGGAATAAGTTCTTCCGGCCCCCTCCTTGCCCCGGTGATGTTCTCCTCCGGCATCACTGGAGAGGCCGTGGAGATCTCCTTCGGAGTCGGCCGGCGGCGCATCGTTCAGGTGTGGCTTCTGGCTTTCTTTTGCAAGGACACGGAGCTATCTGTGGGTTTTTGGTTGTTGGTCAGCCGGATCTGGCTCAACCTTCCCTCGGCGACGACGGTCGTCGGCGGCGAGCCCAAAGCTGGGAGTTGGAGAAGTTGGGGCGCCGCCCTGGTCGACGCAGGACCGCCGACGGCTTCATCCCGTTGTCTTCAACGGGTGTCTACTTCGACTCCACTCAAAGCCACCGTTCGATGGGACCTCTCCAGCTCAGGGCGATGTTCGGCGGCTTCTTCTCCGGCGATGGCCTGTGGCGAGGCGGTCGAACATGGATGGTTCACGAAGGTTCCAGGGACTTTGTTGTAATATTTCTTTTTTCTGGGTCCTTCGTGTAGTTTGGCAGGGACAGGTGTCTCCGTATCCTGTATGTACGGGTCTGTATGTCGATGTTTGCGTGTACGTATTTCCTTAGCTGGAATACAGATTCGTATGATCAAAAAATATATATATATATATAATGCTAATGCTCGAGCCGTCGTAGAAACATGTTGCTCTGAATTTCGTCAGGTCGAAAAAGTATTGCTTATATATTGTATACTAGCAAAAGTGCCCGTGCGTTGCAACGGGAAAAACAATAACATCATCCAAGTCTTAGACACTCTTCGTCTAAGTACAGGACATTTGAATCCATAGCAATGCCTATATTGGTCTGCAAAATGTAAAAAACAACAAAATTAACAATTCACATAGTAATTTCTATGAATAAAGGATGGAGAACATAAGCAGCTCAGCACTGTATGCACATGGTGAAACGGACAGTTATTGTGCTGCAAGGAGCGGGATATTTGTGTTTGATACATGTATGGATGGTGACCGAGGGGATGGGAAATTCTCATTCAAATCTTTGTCAAACTCGAAATCCATTAGATCTGAACATTTGGGTCTCTTTAAAGATCTATTATCTGAATTATCAACATTGTCTAATTTAATATTGAAAAGATCAATATTCTGCAAGACAAAATAGAAGAAGAATATAAAAATAAGATATAATGAATATAGCCATAAACTTCAAACAATTACCGGCTCCAATAATCTCAATGGAGAAAAGACATATCAATTAGACATATCAGTTAGCCTATAATTAATATCAAATTTGACTTTGTAGATCACCATCCATAACAGTAGTTTAAATCAAAACAAATAATACATCTATGATCTCAGAATATAACAATACTTGTTAAAAATACCAGACATTAAAGATCTGCTCATATACATAAATGATATCTATTCTGAAATCAGGACTCACTCGAAGGTGGGGAGTCTAGCTCGGTGATATCAGGACTCACTCGAAGGTGGGGAGTCTAGTTGCTCGGCGAGATCAGCTTTCTTTCGATGATGGGGCGTCTAATTGCTCGGCGAGATTAGATTTTGAAGGTTGAGTGTTCTACTCGAAAGATTAGAAACACCTCCTGCACGAGGATATCCATCGAAAGCTTTTACTTTTATAAGTACCGAGCAAAATAAAATATGAAATTCGAGTCCAACTTGGATAAGAAAAAAGAAAGTAGAACAAATTCACGTACAGAGCAAAATAACAGACAAAATTGGATTCCAGTTCCAACTTGGACTTGGATACGCAAAAGAGGAATTAAAAGAAACTTGCATCGAACATGGATTTCAAGTCACCTGTGATTCGAACTCGCTCGGACAGAACCGCTTCTTGCACAGCTGTGGACCTCCGCCGCTTTGCGCGCTGCACCAATCCCAGGTATGGCGGCGGGCTGGGCGTGCAGCGACGCGCAGGAGGCACGCGGCAATGTCGGAAGCGGCCTCGGTGCAGCACAGGTCCGCACGCCGCCAAATCCACTAACCAGCACACCACCCGGCGGCCTCAGGCGCGACGACGAACTTCGTGTCCACGTTCATGCCAGCGTAGAGGGCGAAGCGATCCACGGACGCCCGCGGCGGCAGCGGCCGGCCTCGGGGCAGGCGGTCGACTCCGGCTTGACGGCGGCGGGCCTCGACGCGGTGCAGGTGCGCCACGCCGCCGGATCCACCCACCCCGAAACCATCGGCGGCCACGGCGGGCGTCGAGTAGTAGTCGCCGGCACGGCGTCGAGCAACACCGTTTTTTTCCTTTTTTTTTACGTATGGGATATGGGATGAGATGAGAGCGTGCAGTGGGGAATTGGAGGCCATGGGCCTGACGACGTCCATCTGTTGATTGGGCCGAAATGAAACCCTAAGCATTTTCTTGGGCCGTGAATGGATCGAAAGCTAGCGAGTGGCAAGACAGTTGGGCTAATTTAGAATGGGCAGAAAAAAAAAAGGCAGAAATTTTGCCTATTAAATATTTTCTATTAATAAGTTTTTGATTTGATGTCTTTTAGCATCAAATATTTATTTTAAACTCACGAGATTCAATTTGTTGGAATATTTAAATAATATTGAATAGAGACACACGTTTTGTTAAAATTGTAGAGCCCAACGAGATGTAAAACTTTGTGGTTGAAGTATTTTCATTTGAGATCATTTAAAGGTTAAAATATTTAATATAAGATTACAAAATGTGGTAGCTATCTAGATGTTTTTGCAAAAGAGTTTGTAGTCTAGTGATAGAGGTAATGTGTTTGTTAAAGGGTCTATCTGGGACAACTCAACCATAAAAAAAAGTGAATCTAGATCTAGGATTCATCATGGAGTAGCTCTACTTCGTTAGTAGATACAGGATCCACTGTGGATACACTAGAAAACTGTTCGACTATACTGCATCTCTAGATCCACACAGTCATTTTGGTTGGAATGACTTGATTTGCCCTTGGCGACACAATAGTACAGTTTCCATCTTCTTCACCTTTCTGTTTGGGCATGGCGACATGGTGTGTTGCTCTTGTGGTCGGCCATGGCGGTCAGAGTTCATAGGTGCACGTCGGGTCGATTTGGGCCTGGGTGGGGACAAGCATGCATGGGCGAGTCGACATGGCTTGGTCCGCGTGGCATAGTGAATTAGAAGCTCCACTAAAATAGTAAATTAGTCACTAGATCAACCGTTTTGGTGAATTCATATTTGGTGGTGCCAGTCCGTTTTAGTAATTTTTCATGGAATAAAAATATTTTTGCAAATTTGGAGCTCATGGAGTTGTCCAAATAGGCCCCGTCATATTCACATGTCGCAGCATATCCATCAGCTTTGAAAACTGTCTTTTTTTTTAAAAGAAAAATAAAAACCATGCTCCGTTCCAAACCTTATAAAAAAACTCTTTCCACGGCCCTCATAAATCGTATGAAAATGAAGTTATAGTAAGAGTTGTGTGCATAAAAATGAGACAATTTGTAGAACTACTAGATAGATTCATGTGGTCAGTTGCCTCCACTAAAATAGTTTCTTTTCTTTTTTTTCTGTTCCTTCTTTTGTAAATGAGACGGATTCATAGTTATATTGTACACAAATAATAGTTTTTCATACTAGCCCGATGGGCGCGCTACGCTGCGCCGGTCCAAAAAGGGAAGAGAAATGAAGCTGGGCACAAAAAAAAAAAAAAAAATCAAAATGAATAGTGTATGTGGGACCCACATGGACAGTGGTGGGACCCACGTGAACAGTGAACAGTAGGCGCCGGCCCCACGTACAGTGCTGAACAGTAGCCAAAGCAACGGGAGAGCACCAATTTATTGGCGGTTGAAGAAGTATCTATACGAGAGAAAAGCACAAAGAAACGCCGTCGTTTTGTTATTGGGCTCGGCACATACGTGACACCAGTGAACCCAGACGTGTTCTCAGAGCCCAAGAAGCCATCGCCTTCACTGCCGCGGGCCGCGGCGGCGCGGCGGACGGAATAGCAGCAGGAGCACGCCGTCGGATCACGGGAACTCTCAGCTTCGCCGCTTTCTGGTACTACCATCATCTTGCTCCATCTTCGGCTTCGTCCTGCCCTCCACTTGCACCACAGCTTCCCCGTTGCGGGGCTTGCGATTGCGGGCTCGCTACCCCATCGCCATCGCCCTTGCCGCGGCGTGCGCGCGAGGTGTTCGATGCATTGCCTGTATGCGTTCTCACGCGCACTGGGTACCATTCCGTTCATGGAGATTCCTGTACCCGGGGAGGGGGGGTAGTGACGCAGCCTCACTGACACGTGTGGTGCTCCTCTGCTTCTTTGTTCCAGGACCGGCTGAGCCTATGGCGAGTGCACAGGATCCATGGTCGAACATCCCGCTGGATGTCGCGGGCCTCGTTCTCAAGCGCCTTCCCGCCCATGTCGACCGCGTCCGCTTCGCAGCCGTGTGCCCCCAGTGGCGCTCCGCCGCGCGGCAGGTCAAGCTACCCCCTCCACTGCCGCTGCTCGCACTCAAGGATGGGGACATCTTCTACAGCATGCCCCGGGGTGAGCCGCTCCACTTCGCTGGCTACAGAAACGACCACCTTGATGTTTGCTGCAGAAAGGGCTTCTACACAGCTTGCGGTAACTGGCTGGTGTACTGGCGCTTGTCCGACTTGCTCTTGTTGGATCCCTTCTCCGGTGCCACCATGACCCTTCCTCCACCATCTAGCGTTCATGTCACCGGCATGTCAGTGGAGTCATCCATGGACGTGCAATACTCCGACGTGATCAAACTAATGGTGTGCTCGCCCAACCTCATTGCTGCAATGTTCCAAGGTAAGGAATCCAATTGGATTGCCGTGTGCCGGCCAGGAGGCTCCAAGTGGTCAGTTGCCCGGGACCTGTCTTTGTGGATTATTGACATGGCTTTCTACCAAGGGAAGCTCTATGCTGTTGACTATAATGAGGACCTCTTGGCTCTGGACATCAGCATGGATGACAATACTGGTGATTCACTGGTTGCTCGGTTTGTACGGGTCTTCAATGTTAAGCACTATTTTGATCACTGGACCTTGTGGAATATGCTTTATCTGGTTGAGTCGTGTGGCTCGTTGCTGCTGGTGCGTAGAAGGATTTTCCGTACGCACGTTAGTGACGACGGACAGATACACACTTTTGCTGGACAGTGTGAGCTTTACCTTTCGATATTTGAGGCAGACTTTGCGGGATCACAGTGGTCCAAGGTGACTGCCCTCGCGGACAATCAGGCACTGTTTTTAGGGCCATGCTCCAGGGCTGTTTGCATGCCTCAGGGTGACTCACCGGGCAATCGCATGTGGTTCTTGGATGACTACAAGGACTTTCACCTTTGGAGTGAGTATCATAGCAGATTGAGTTCTAACACCAGCAGTGTGGCAAACCCCAAGCCTTTCTCGCCTCTGCCAATGATCTCGTGGAAAGGCTATGCGGGAAATTCAGGTGCTGCATGGATCTTCCCTGCAAACTGATGCTGTGGCTACAACCAATGCTGTTAAACGCACCATGTGTTTCTTTGATTGTAGTTCGGTGGCCTTCTGGCATTCGCAATGCTTACTTTTGGATGATTATGTTGTGCTTAGCTTTGTGGAGTGATGGGAACCTTGTGGTAGCATTCTGTTAGTTGCCAATGACGTATTCTGTTAAGCGTTTAGATGGGAACTCGCAATGGTGCTGTGTAATCTCTGAATGCTGTGCTATCTATCGTCGATCTTTTGTCGTGGAGTAATACTTTGATAGTTTTTGGGTTGCTTGCTATGCAGTTTGAGGTTATGTCCATGGTACTTGTGGGAAAGTAAGCGTAAAATTTGCATCCCGTGGCACTTGTAGGCTTGAAGCGAGATGTTTGTGTTAAGATGGATGGTATTTCTGAAAGGGGACGATTGGTGGTCTCATCACATGTTTCCACGGAACTTCAAAAAAGTTATAATTGTGTAATTGGCCCACTAGGAATTATCACTTGTGTGACTAAATGTGAATGCCATATGCATGATCAGTTGTTCGGTTTTTATATTATGCCATTGCCTTTAGCTTAGCGCTAGAGTTTTGGCAATGATCCCTTTGGAACAAGTTATGTTTTAATATCTAGAAATATGATTGACATTTAATTTTTTTTTTATGATTCCCCATTCAGTGTAAGATTTATGCTCGAAATTATTATAAGAAACTTTCCTTTCATACTTTTTTTGGATTGTCAAGATGAGCTGGAAACTTACTTTTGAAAATTCATTTGAGAAATTCTGTTAAAAAAGAATTCTTTTGACGTGTACTCAAGCGCATCCAACATCCCTGTGCCATAGCCCATAAGGAATAATCCTTGCAATTTTGAATCCTTTTATAAAATATACGTCCAATAAATGTATGTACATGTTGTAAAGAAAATGACCCTATTTTAGGTTGTGATCTTGGTAATTAATTACATACAGTCAATGTGATCGAGTAGACTGTCTGAATGAGTTAGGGCTAATTACTAGTTTGGACTATTTGGAACCGTTTAATATAAAAATCAATTATAATTTAAACATGATTTTCTTTATAAAGTGCAGTTTTAAAATTTGAAAAAATAATTTTGTCAGCCGAAATAGTGGGCTTTGCAAATTTGCCATGCTAATCATTAGTTCCATTTGAGAGGACGGAGAAAGACAACATCGATTTTGCCAACCAAGATTAGTGTCCCCAATAATCAATGGGAGAGGCGTAACATCATGGTCTAATAGTACTAGAACATCATGGTCTAATAGTACTAGCAAGGGAAGACGAGGGGAAGCAAGGGACTGCCTCTTTGCTTTATACTATATGAAAAACAAAGCCAATTGTAAATGAGATATGGATTGGTGCAGATAATGCCATTAATTAATTAATGGCAGCCTTTTGATTGCGCATGGTGGAGGCAGTTTCTATGCGACTCCTCAGGATACGCATGAAGCAAAGGAGAAAACGGAAACATTAGGTCAGGGAGATTTGGACGAATAGATTTTATTAAACACTGCCTAAGCTATCCATGTCATCTTCGATAGGTAAGCCATCCACATTATTTTTGACTAATTATCCACATCACCCACTTATAGCATGTCATTCAATTCTAATCTCTTAGTTTAAGCTATTCATGTTATTTCCACTTAATTTTATTTCAAATTTTTTAGAATTCTTGTAGTGAAGTACTTCCTCTATCTCATATTAAAGGATGTTATAGAGCTTGTCCCAAACACCAATGTTTAAAAATACCCAAGTACCCCTACAGATGGAGCTTGTGACTTGTGAGCAGCACTCCTTTCAGAAAATATTACTTATTCATCTCCGCACTATTGGACACCATCGGTGGACCTTTTTTTTTCTCATTCATCTTCAGGCCAGTGGACAATAACGAAGTGACAATCGATGATACAATGGGTTAAGATCAGACACAGATGCTAGACTATAATGTCATCTATTCTAACTCATATTTTGAATCTTATAATATTGTATTTGGGAGTGAAGGAGTATCTTTTATCGGTAAGCAAAGAAGCTCAGTCGGGTTTATCATCCATTTGAACAGTATTTTTTTCTCACGACAAATCAGCCGGCTTGTCTTATCAGTCGGTTTATATGACTAGTCGAACACTGCATCAACCTCTGTTCTTATGGCACAAGCAACAATACTTGCGTTGACTGCCAAGGTCAATCAAACATTAAATTTTCAAAACACCAATTTATCAACAGCTAGTTAAATTTCTCAATAGCTCAAATCAGTCCAGTCCTCTGAACTAAAGACTAAGTAATTTACCCAACAGTTCACAAACTTCACAAGACAATCACATGCAAGAATCTTCAAGATTACCATGAACATCAACTAAACGACGGATTCATGAGCCAGACAAGCTTTCTCTCCGCCCCTTGTTCGCCCAGTTTCGATTGCACTACATTCTGTAACCTTAAATTTTGTAATGTTGCTAGCAGCTCAATACTGTTAAAATAAAATTTGTTTGTTGTAAAGAGAAGACCGCGAAAGTGAAAGTGATTCCAGTATATAGTCATATAAAACGAGAACTTTTATACTTCTTAAATTAAAAAACGAGAACTTCTACTTGACGTTTTATTTTCGGGGAAAAAATGTCGTGTACGTGTACCCCACCTGCCCAGTTCGTCACACCTCCATGTTAAAAAAAAAAAAAGAGTTTCGTCACACCTCCCCCGGCCCCACCCCAGGCCTCGCCGACTCGCAGCTTTTTCACTGACGGCTTTGACCTCACCTGCCCCCTCCCCTCCCCTCTCCGTCCCCCACTCCTCCGACTGGCCGTACGGCGCCCGCCGCAGCCCGACCCAGCCGATCCCCGAAACCCTAAAGTGCGCCGCCGATCGCCGGAGGCCCGGCCATGGACGGCGGCGCGGCGGAGCTGCACGAGGCGCACCGCCTGACGGGCCACGCCGACCGCGTGTGGTCGCTCGCCTGGAACCCCGCGCCGGGCCCGGGCTCCGGCCCCGTCCTCGCCTCCTGCAGCGGCGACAAGACCGTCCGGATCTGGAAGCGCGCCCCCGACGGCGCCTGGCAGTGCTCGGTAACTGACGCCATCCTCCACCCCACCCTAAGCCCCGGTTCCGTGTGGTTTAGAGCTACTACAGGTTTGTTTGGTGCGTGGTGTCGTAGCTTGATTGATTTCGTCGGCTTGGTTCGTTCCGGCAGGATGTGCTGGAAGACACGCACAACCGCACGGTGAGGTCCTGCGCCTGGTCCCCCAACGGGAAGCTGCTGGCCACCGCGAGCTTCGACGCCACCACGCAAGTGTGGGAGTACAACGGCGGCGACCTCGAGTGCGTTGCCACGCTGGAGTTGAGTTTGCTAAGCTTGACAAAGAATCAGGACCGGTGTCGCCTGCGCTTGCTGTCGATGCTGACTCTTGTGCTCTGGGCGTGCAGGGGCACGAGAACGAGGTGAAGAGCGTGTCCTGGAGCCCGTCCGGGTCGCTGCTCGCCACGTGCAGCCGGGACAAGATGGTGTGGATATGGGAGATGCAGCCAGGGAACGAGTTCGAGTGTGTCTCGGTGCTGACCGGCCACACGCAGGATGTTAAGATGGTGCAGTGGCACCCCATCCTCGACATTTTGGTTTCTGTCAGCTACGATAATACCATCAGGGTATGAACCTGTCCAACTCTGAACAGATGCAGCCATTGTGCAATGCATTTGCTTACCCGATGTATTGTGTTCAAATTCTTACATCGCCAAGTTGATTTGCTATTCTGGGTTGCTGTTACTTAGCTGCCAGAACAAAGAAGGGTGGAGCCTCTTAATTCTGCTGCTATTAAATTGGTTCATGTGCCAGCTTGTATGATGCAGGTCTGGGCTGATGATGGAGACGATGAGTGGCACTGTGTGCAGACATTAACCGATGCCAATAACTGGTAAAGTGTTCTTTGATCTATTGCCTTTCTTCTTGCCTTGATTATTACATTATGACTGCACATCCAAACTAATACATTCCAGGTTCTCTGGTTCTTTTTATCCTTGATATGGAAAGATGTGATGCATGGATTTTTGTCCCGTTTTACTTCTTCTGCAGTGCATTGTTGTTGATTCTATGATTTAGACTAAAACTGTTGTGGGAAAAAAAACACCTTTGTTATTTTGGTCCTGCATTTTTTGAATCAGTTTCTCTGCTGTTGTTTGACCTGGTTCTTTCCTCTGTTCTCACTTTGCTGAGTCATCATCATGGATTCCATGTGAACCATAGGAGATTAACAATTTGTTTGTGTGATTTCGCAGTTAAATTAGGATTGTTTTCATCCTTATTGCGATCAATTATGTGCCACCCTTACTAAATATTAAATAGATAAATGTTACATAATTCTATGGTTCTATTCATTGTCCATGACAGTTGGATACTGAGTTAATGTTCTCTGACTTATAACAGAATGCAAAATTTTCATTCTAGTTTCACTTTTTTACCACTTGCATTATTGCGTTGTTGTTTGATAGGTCACATTTTTTCTTAATTCCAGTGGTCATTCATCAACAGTATGGGCAGTATCCTTTAACCTTAAAGGTGATAGGATGGTCACATGCAGGTTTGTTTGACTGTTCTTTCATTAATGTTCTCTTTTGCTGGGGTTTTCCCTAGAGTAGTTACTAATGTCATACATGTGTTACTCAGTGATGACCAAACGTTAAAGATATGGGACACCAGTGCTGATTTGTCTCAACCAAAAACTGGCGAAGGTCATGAATCTTGGTAAGAAGTTAGTTTTCTTTTAAGGATTATGTTCTCTGCATGAATGACATCCTTTAAGACTTCATGTATTTTGTAACCCAGGAGTAGCAAAGCTGTGTCCAGAAGCTTAGGCTGTAAAGGAGCTTGTTGTAGTTACAATTCCATCACCAGCCCTCGAACATTTACTATACCTCCATGTATCAAATATATTAATGTCCTTGTGCCATCTATTAATGTTAATTTTGTGCATCAAAACTTTGTGTTTTCTATTTGTTTTGTCCTCTTGCAACTGCAGAACTAACTAGGATGTAGCTTCTCTTTACAGAGAAGTGTTTCTCTTGTATTGTCCTTTCAAATTGGCTAAGGCTGACAAGTTGAGAAATACGTCCCACTATGATACACTTAATGACTATGGATTGACTTTTAAGTATTAACTGTTGTAGTTCTCTTGATGTGTATAGTTTGTTTTAGGTAATCTTTAATTACTATGAAGTCAACCCCGTAAAGGATGTGAAAACCCTGTTGTCCTGCACTGCACCTCCTAAACAGAATAGTTGTTATTTGATTTTTCAGGAAACACCTTTCTACTCTCACAGGATATCATGGACGAACTATCTTTTCAGCCCATTGGTCAAGGTCAGTTGAATTCTGAGCCCCACAAAATGAAATTCTTAGGCAAGTTTGTTATCTATGATAAGATGGAGCAGTCTCTTAACTGAGTTCATCTATATAATTCTCTCATATTAGCTCTGGCTTCTAGTTGTCAGAATTGCCACTGTTCTACAAATTGTGCCCCACTGTTTTTTTGTTAATATACTTTGTTACTTCACATATCTAGATTTTTATATCAGATAATGGCCAAAATCCAACAAAAGCAGCTTATATCACTTTTACCTGAATCCCTATGCTGTTGAAAGATTTCTGCCTGAATCAGACCATCCATGTTTATATGGCTTCAAAGTATCATTATCTTATTGTTATAAGGTTCTTATGTGACCAAACTTAAGGCCACAACTTCTGTTGCTTGGTGGAGGCATCTAACAGATAGTTTACTCTCATTTTGTAAAAATTGCATCTAGTTATTTGTTTGTTAATTTTGATGGTGGAACTGTCTCATATTCTGCTTTGGCATTTCCTTGTTCCTTGTACATGACAGCGAGGATATTATAGCTAGTGGTGCGGGCGATGATGCAATCTGCCTTTTTGCTGAGGACAATAGTACCATTGTATGTTGTCCATCCATTACACATTTATGTTTTTATGATTCCAGTTCTTATATGGTGTGTTTAGCTGGCCTTGTTCAATTTATATATTTGTTATAATTATGAAGTACAATGTTCTAATCAAAATTTAGTACTCAACCTTACCTTTTAATAAAGGGATGAGAGCTCTTTAGTGTTTACAATTTTGGAAAGCACACATAACCTTTGGAAAGCGCACATAATCAAAATTTTGTAATCAAACTAGCGATATAGCTGGTTTGCATCAACCGGCAATGATTTATGGCTCTTATGTTTTCCCTAAAAATATTTGACTATTATTTTGGAGTACCGTGATGGCATTTTTCTTTTACAAAAGCTGATAGCCGCATGTAAAACTTTCACTCATATGGCTGTGAAATTATTTTAGAAAAAAAGGATTAAAAAGAGGATATAATGTTTTGTGTTTTGCACAAAGTGTTGAATGTAATCTCGGTCCTGCAGATTGAGAGGCCCTCATACAGATTAATATTAAAGAAAGAGAAGGCACATGTCATGGACATAAACTGTGTGCGATGGTGTCCTCAGGTAACTTAGAATTCACAACAAAATAGTCTCTATTTAGCTGGTGGGCATTGTCTGAGAATTAGGAACAAAATAGTCTTGATTTGTTTAGCTGATGCAATGAGTACCTTGTGTGTTTGTCTCTTGCTGTCCATGATATTCTGGCCTTTATTTTGGATAGAGATACTTATTTTCTCATATAAATATCCAGGACCCAAGGTTGTTGGCATCTGCGAGCGATGATGGCACGGTGAAATTGTGGGAACTGAGAGGGAATGTACTGGATTGAGTTTTGTTCGATTTACTGTAGTGTACCTTGAGATTATAGAGCAGATTAGGCATTACCTTTGGATTTCTGTTTTACTGAGCTCTGCTCACTGTAGTTCATGCTTGTATATCAAGGTGGTGTCTGTTATTGTCTTTTACCAGATTTACCATGCAATATATCAACAGTGTTATCCTCTCTAGTCATGATCGTGTATACATTAGAACTAAACATGTGATCCAACCATTTTTTTTTTTGTTTATGTAAGTTATCAGAGACGCCATTCAATTCATGTACAGTGATGAATGATGAGTGGTGAATACAGATTTGCAGTTTCAGCCTGCCGACTTCATACTGGATATTTTTTGTACTGACGCTGGTTGGAGACAGGCTGATCAAATATTCAGGTGATGGTGATCGATACTGGCAAATGGAACTTGGTTTATCAGAGTTTTTTTTTATACTTCATATTCTTGCTACCCGTTTATATACCAGGCAGAGCACCCATGAAGAGCCTTCTTTTTGACAATCTTGTGGCAGACCGAATCAAACAAATTGGCACAATCAATGCTTCTAAAAAACCAGAACTATATATACTAGTGTGGTTTTGTCATTTATGAAAAAGAAAAACAGATGCACTCCACTCAGAAAAAAAAAGGTACACTTCCATTTCTGTTTGTAACATGGTTTAATCTAACACAAAATATCTTGAAGCAGTACCAACGAGTGAGCAAGATAGCCGCAATCAACTGCAGTCCACAGAACGGTTCACCCTATACATGTTGATAGGTTGAGCAAACATGAGTGGTGGCTATGCATTTTATGCTAGATTCTAGCGAATTCAGCTAGTAGTATACAAGGAACCATGCTATTACTTGATATTATCATGCTAGTCTTACATCGCGAGTACACCTCAGGTGCGCAATAAACACCAACTCAAATTTACATTTGTACCGTGATAATTGTCTGGTGGAATGGAACTAGAGAGCCCAAGCATACGTAGGTACACTTGACATCACCAGCACAAATTCACATCCATCACAACTCCAAGCTACTACAGTCGTGCTTTACCATTCTTACTATGTTTCATGCTTGGTACAGTCAAAGCCTTGACAAACAGATACCCAGACTATGAGTACAAGGAGCAAAAGGATTCCAAGAATCACCAACTTAATTTTCATGTTCTGTAGCCATGTCTTCCTACGAATCTTCACCCCCTGTTTCTTGAACTCCTGGGCCTGATTACATACATGTGAATATGTGTGATGCAGGTCCATTATAAAAGGAAAAGGAAAAGAAGCACAAAACTGGTACATTAATAAGGGATCGTGTACCTGACTACGTAGATCAGAAGTCTTGTCTTGGAGTTCACTCAACTTTTCTCCACGACCCAAAGTCTAAAAATAAAAGAGTTAGAAATAATGAAATTATAAGGGATTGCCAATTCAAGCTAACAGTAAAAAAGAATGCTTAAGTGATGCCGGAATTCAACAAATTAGAACTATAATAGCACATATAAAAAACCCTTTGTTTCTATTATTATAAGTCCATAGCGGCAAGAACAAGTTGATGATTCTCATGCACCACACTAACTTGCACAAACACACTATCATTCCTTTCAAGGATAATGATCACAACTACTAATAATTTACTGATGTCTGCATGCCATGTCTAGTGTATAACTAAAGCAAGCATAATAACCATCATACTGCTGTATAATCTACTAATCTTATTATGCTTCTAACATTAAACTCTATTTTATCAATTGAAAATCATGTACACATGACGCAACTCATGGGAAGTTGGGAATTAGGCATGCACACTCAAATTAAATCTGAGGAGACATACAAATGTAAGTCATTTACCTACCAATGCCAACTACTTCTATTGCATATGAAATCAAGTAACATCTAAAAAGGGGTCGCTTATTAAAAAAAAAATTTGAGAAAACAAAGATAAACTATACACTTGATCAGGCATATATTCGTTCATATTCATTGCAAAAACAAATCCTTATAAGAACAAGGTTTGCTTTGATTGTTGTATTTGTGTATGCAATTAAGAAGTTATCCCTATTAATGTGACACTCCAATACTACTTTTTTTTGGTAGAAATGAAACTCATTTTTCGTCCATGAGCTCTATCAATATCTTGGTCTATGTCTATGTGGCATCTATATCATCAACCAAGGATAGCATACATTAATCATGGAAGCCCTGTTCTATGTTCTTTCAGGTCCTCCAATACACATCAACCAATAACAACACAACAGCATATGCTCTTATACAAAACGAGCTATAACATACCTTTTCTATGTTGTCTAACATGATATTTTTAACTTCTGAAACTTGGGCTTGCACTTTTAACGTTTTATCAAGTTCTTCTGAGTGATCAAGAACATACTGAATGTGCTGCTTTATAACTGGCCTGCATTGATGAAAAGCTCAATTTTCAAAAAAAAAAAAAAAAAAAAAAGAATAAAGCATTCTACACATTCTCAGCAGCACTTATTAAAAGACATACCCATAATCTTTATTTAGACTTTTTGCAAGAGCTGTATCAGCTTTACCACCACCGTATCTCTTCATGAAGTCATCTTTTAACCTCTCAAGAAATGCCACTGAGACATTCTTTGGAACGGATTCCTTTGCAACTACACAATAGGCTGCAAAAAGTTCAAAGAGCAAAGGTGTCACCATGAATTATATAGATTATCGTCATCATGTGATTAATGGCAGTTAAGTTGTAGGCCTGTAGCCATATCTCAAAGATCCACAACAATGCATAGTTCAGGATCACGATCAACATGGTCACACATGACTAAGGACTTTAGGATCTTGGTTGATTACCAACATTGCTGTTGAGCTTTTATAGTTTCAGTTTGGTATGTCTGTTGCCATAAAGATTAGTGAGAATGACTTTATGGGGGTGATCTTGCAATCCAATTGCGAAGAATCCCGAGCTCAGATACTCATCTTTCTTATGTACTACAAGGTTGCAGCGATCAAGTTTGGAGCTTTGCCATTGGCATTTTTAGCACCACTAAGAAGGCACAACAAATTAAAATGGCATTAATCCCCCAAACCACTTCCACTTCTACTAGAGCATCACTGATGTAAAAGCAGAAGAAACTTAAAAAGGCATCGATCGATCGCATCTATCTCACCATAGCCACGATGCAGGAGGAAGTTGAATGTGTGCCCGTCGCAGGCGTAGCTGAACCGTACCGGCGCGCCGCCGCGGCCGTCAGTGCCGGAGGACGACCCGGCGGGTAGCCGCTGCAGGCACTGCGCGGCGATGGCGGGGAAGTTGCCGGTGAACTCCGTGTACTCCGCCAGCACCGCGGTGCCGCGCGCCACGAAGGCGTAGATCAGCCACTCCGCCTTGGCCTTGCCGCCGCCCTCCCCCGCACGCGCATCCTTCCCTCCCGGCGCCGGTGACACCATCGGATCAAGACAGGAACGCTAGCGATCGCACGCAGGCGGATCTTGGATTCTTGGCAAGATCCGGAGGGGCCCGAGGGAAGGCGGTGGGGGCGATTTCGTGGTTTCTTGCTGCCGGGGGAGAGTATCCACTGTCCAGCGCGAGCTCGTGAGTGTGCAGTGCGGCCACAGTGCCGAACGGCGCCGCCTGCGTGCCTGCCAGTGCTTGGAGTAGGAAAGCGTGCTGTTGCCAGTGTCCGGCCGCCTTTTCTGGTCGCTTTTTTGCACTCTCGTGCCGGACCGCCGTCAGTGGTCACTTTTGTTTGCGACATTTTTTTCTTTTGTCCTGCTGCTATTGATTGCTCCCCTCTTTACCCCTGTTTTGCCATTATTTACGCCAAGCTCCTTTTTAGGTGATTAGTTGGAGCATGACAATTTAGGATAGAGAGGAACGGAGATATTTCAGTCAATTTTTCTTTGTTTTATAGCTATAGCTATTACTATTTTTTTTACTAAATCGAAAATATTTGTAACATTGCCAAAGCAAGGTGGGTGAGAAATATGCCCATATTGCTTTCCATATGTCGCACATTTTGCGATTTCTTGATATTTCTTGATAGTTGGTGTATGAAGAAATTTCTTGATATGGCGCATGAAGAAATCAGAGTTGGTGAAAAAAGTGATTTCATAGTATTCTAATTTACTTTGAAAAAAATGACTCATTATCCAGAGCCAGCCAGACCTCCACTAAGCAGGGCCAAATATTTAAACATGAACTTTTGAAGATTTGACTATACAATATTATTTCTCTTGGAAAATGTATATAATTTTATTTGTGAAATGTTATATCTTCATTTTGAGAATAATTCCAACAAATTAGAAATTGTGTTTTCTCTTATCAAAATCAACTACTCAAATCAACATTCAAGAAAACTATATAAGTATATCTTTAACATATTCTTTTGGTTTCCACTTGTCTTCAAGAAATTTCAGGTTTGGTAAAGAAGTTGCAAGGTAGTTACAAAGATTAGGTTCTCCTAAAGGGGCACAATTGCTCAACTACATTACGTATTGAAATGACAGTTGGTAAGTGATCATATTAAGTCAAGTTAAAAGTGGAGGCAATAGTAAGATAGTACAGGGATACTTCATTCTTCCGGATTGATTCCTTGTTAACTTAATTGTCGGCTAGATAGTTTAACTCAGATAAAATGACATGGTTTGAATTTGAGAAAAGCATATGATAAAATGAAATCAGATTTTCTCTAGCAAATTTTAAGAACGACGAAAAGATTCTTATATACTTTGATGTAACTGGATCAAGGCTTTTTGTCTGGGTTATAAATAAAAGTGAATGGACAAATGGCCATTCCCTCTAAAAAAGCCTAAGGCAACAATATGATACATTATCTACCGTGATGTTTAAACTTGTGGTATATATATGTTCACATCCATTATTTCTAGAGCCAAGGAGGATGCGTAAGTGAAAGGCATAAAACCTAACCGAGGATGTCTTATCTATCTTGTGATATGCAGATGATATGGTAAGACTATAATGTAGAACAATCAAAGAAGATAAAGTTTACTTTGCAAGCTTGAGCAATTAATTATCTAGGTTTGAGACAAACACAAAAGTAAAATTCTTTGATTTGAACAGGGAAAAGAATGTTAGGTGTAATGTTCACATATATTTTGGTGAAGAATACTGGTTAGGTACATCATGCTTATTTTTCTCAAAATGAAATCTTTCCTAAAAAAATTAGTTAATCTAAAAATAACAGTAGTTTTTTTTGTGAAAAAAGGTCCACCTGATCAACGGCTCAACGGTAAAGAAACAAAAGTCCATCTAAACTCTGAACAAACCGGCCATTTTTCCTCCCCAGCCCCCAATGGCCCAAATGGGCAAGCCCGCCTTGTATCCCAGCTACTAGGGTTTTACCAAACCCCTCCCATGGCGGCGGCGGTGCGGACACCGGCGGTTCGCCGCCCGCTCCTCGTCGCCTCCACCCTCCTCCGCATCGGGCGTTACCTCTCCTCCACCACACCACCCCCACCACCACCGCACCACCCCAACACTCTCGCCACCGAGCTCCTCCGCCTCCTCTCCGGCGCACCATCGTGGACGCCGGATCTTGCTGGCGCCGTCTCCTCCTCCCTCTCCGCTGCCTCCGCCTCCACCGCCGATGCCGTCATACCTGTCCTACGGGCCCTCAAGAACCCCTCCCTGGCCGCTCCCTTCTTCCTCGCCTCCTCCTCCGCCTCCCCGCACCCGCTCCCCGCCGACGCCTACAACGCCGTCCTCCCGTTCCTCGCCCACGACCTCGCTGCCATGGAGAAAGTCCTCGAGGAGATGAGCGTCCTCGGGTACGGCGTTCCCAACCCCGCCTGCGCCGACCTCGTCGCGGCCCTCGTCCGCGCCCGCCGCCTCGACGACGCCGACCGCGTGATTGGGGCCATGAGGCGGCTCAAGTTCCGCCCAGCGTTCTCGGTGTACACTGTGCTGATCGGCGCAATGGCGGAGGCCAGGCGGCCTGAACGCGCGCTGGAGCTGCTGCGGCAGATGCAGGAGGTCGGGTACGAGGTGGGCGTGCCACTCTTCACGACGCTGGTGCGGGCTTTGGCCCGTGAGGGCCGCGTCGAGGGAGCCCTGGCACTGTTGGACGAGGTGAAGGGGAGCTGCCTCGAGCCTGACATTGTGCTGTACAATGTGTGCATTGATTGTTTCGGGAAGGCTGGGAATGTGGACATGGCCTGGAAGTTCTTCCATGAGTTGAAGTCACAAGGGCTGAAGCCAGATGATGTATCATACACGAGCATGATTTGGGTGTTGTGCAAGGCAGGGAGGCTAAGTGAGGCTGAGGAGCTGTTTGGTCAGATGGAGACAGAAAGAGCTGTGCCTTGTGCATATGCTTATAATACAATGATCATGGGTTATGGGTCTGCGGGTCAGTTTGAGAATGCCTATAAGCTTCTTGATCAGTTAAAGGAGAGGGGCTGTATCCCGTCCGTTGTGTCATTTAATTCAATTCTCACTTGCCTTGGGAAGAAAAGGAAAGTTGATGAGGCACTGACCTTGTTTGAGGCCATGAAGAAGGATGCAGAGCCAAATTCCTCGACATATAACATCATCATTGATATGCTTTGCTTGGCTGGAAAGGTTGAGGAGGCCTATATGATACGGGATGAGATGGAACGTGCTGGTTTGTTCCCTAACTTGCTGACAGTGAATATAATGGTTGATAGGCTCTGCAAGGCAAAGAAGTTTGAGCAGGCTTATGAGATGTTTGAAACTGCAAGTCAGAGAGGTTGCAATCCTGATTCTGTGACTTATTGTTCTCTTATTGATGGATTAGGAAAGAAAGGAAATGTTGACGACGCTTACAGGTTATTTGAGAACATGCTAGATACAGGCCACAATGCTAATCCTGTTGTTTATACATCCTTGATAAGGAATTTCTTCATGCATGGGAGGAAAGAAGATGGGCACAAAATCTTCAAAGAGATGAATCGTCGAGGATGCCAGCCTGATCTTACCCTACTGAATACATACATGGATTGTGTTTTCAAAGCTGGTGATGTTGAAAAGGGAAGGGCGATATTTGAGGATATCAAGAGTTATGGCTTCCTTCCGGATGTCCGAAGTTATTCCATTTTGATTCATGGTCTCACAAAAGCTGGCCAGGCTAGGGAAACTTCCAATATTTTCCATGCCATGAAGCAGCAAGGTTTTCCTCTTGATGCTCGGGCTTATAATGCTGTTGTTGATGGGTTTTGCAAATCTGGAAAGGTGGACAAGGCCTATGAAGTTCTTGAGGAGATGAAGGTAAAACGTGTACCTCCTACAGTTGCTACATATGGATCAATTATTGATGGTTTAGCTAAGATTGATAGGTTAGATGAAGCTTACATGCTTTTTGAGGAAGCAAAATCAAAAGGAATAGAATTGAATGTTATTGTGTATAGCTCTCTCATCGATGGGTTTGGAAAGGTTGGTAGGATAGATGAAGCTTATTTAATATTAGAAGAGATGATGAAAAAGGGTTTAGCACCAAATGTTTACACATGGAACAGCCTTATTGATGCTTTAGTGAAAGCTGAAGAAATCAATGAAGCACTTATTTGTTTCCAGTCAATGAAGGAAATGAAATGTTCCCCAAACACTTATACATACAGTATTCTTATAAATGGCCTTTGCCGCGTACAGAAGTACAATAAGGCTTTTGTCTTCTGGCAAGAAATGCAGAAACAGGGATTGGTCCCTAATGTTGTGACTTACACAACCATGATTTCCGGGCTTGCAAAGGTTGGGAACATAACAGATGCTTGCAGTCTCTTTGAGAGGTTTAAGGCCAATGGTGGAATCCCTGATGCTGCAAGTTTCAATGCTCTTATAGAGGGAATGAGCCATGCAAATAGAGCAATCGAGGCATATCATGTATTTGAAGAAACTCGATTACGAGGATGTAGAATTAATGTAAAGGCATGCATCAGTCTTCTAGATGCTTTGAACAAAGCTGAATGTCTTGAACAGGCTGCTGTTGTAGGTGCAGTTTTGAGAGAGATTGCCAAGTCCCAGCATGCTTCTAGATCATTCTAAAATTCAGTTTCACTGGGTGCTATTTTGACAGTATTGGCATTATGATTTTGTATATGATGCTTGGGTTAGCACAGGACTTACTACACTGTCAGCTAAGTTGATCTGGCTTGTATAGTTTGTACTGTTTGACTGGTTGAGAATAAGTTCTGACATTACTGTGATTCAGTATGGAGATAGTGCTCTAGGATTTAGTGAGAACACCGTCAGGCATTTCCTCAATGGTGGTAATGGACAGAAGGTCTGGATCTCCTAATATTAATGTCTTGCTCCAATGCTAATTGGTACCTTCATATTTGCCAACTGGGTTAAATAATAATATTAGTCAATTGCGTCTTGCTCCAATGCTACTTGGTACCTTCATATTTGCCAATTGGAGTATTGTTCTCCAGATATGTCAAACAATCCCTGGTTCAGCATGCTGATTCAAAAATTTAAATGAAACATCAAGACAGGTAACCTTGTAGTTAGCTTCTCTTCTTAATATAATGATGCTCCTGTGTGTTGGAGAAAAAATAAACTGTGTAGTTAGCTAGGCTTTAATCTTAAAATTTATTAACTTCCAATAGTTGTGAGCGCTCAATGCTGTGTAGTTATTCTCTTCTTAATATAATGATACACCTGTGTGTTGGAGAAAAAATAAACTGTGTAGTTAGCTAGGCCTAAATCTGAAATTTTATTAACTTCCAATAGTTGTGAGCCCTCAATGCTCCTGCATTTAATTTGTTAAGATAAGAAGAATTGGTTCGTCCTGATATTTCTGATTCTTTTTATCTCGGGCATAGAGTTACTGCAGAAACTTAGTTCCTTTTTCTGTTCAAACACTATCCCTGTTATGTTGAGTTCCCTTATCTTTTGCCATCAAGAATGATTTTTTTTTTTCTTGTGAAAGAAGAACGTGCCATAATTTTTTGTGTTACCCTGTTCAATTTTCTTTTTTAAGTTTATTTTGAAACTGGAATGATGGAAGTTAAGCCAAATCGTATAATGATGTGCTCCTCCTGGTGTCATTTTAGTCTGTGCACTTGGTGAAATTTTCTGCTTTCCCATGCACAAGATGAGATGACTGGAGTTGAAGTTTGCATCTATATGTGATGATAAAAATTGAGATTGGTAATTTGCTGACCAGAAAATATTCTGGAGTTGAGATAAATGTTGCTGAGAACCAAATAGCTGTAGTTTGTTACTTTGTTTTGTTTGATTGTTTCTACGATTTGTTTGTACATGTCTTTTGTTTGATCAGGTGGCATGTTTCTGCTGCCATTCGGAAACATTGGATTTCAACTTTTTTTTTTTTTTGACAACATGGATTTCAACTTTGGAAACCATAGTTTCTTTGGCAGTCCAGTTCTTACTCCCTCCATTTGTAAAAGAATGTAAATCTCGCTATTGAGGAGTCAATCAAACTCAAGTTTAACTAGTTTTATAGAAAACACTATCAACATTTATATCTCCAAATAGGTTTATTATGAAATATATTACACAATTAATCTAATGATTATTAGTGTGCATAATAATACATATTAGATATTGATTGACTACTTGAAAAGCAAGGTTTACATTCTTTTTGGAAGGGATGAGTACCTCTTTTTTAGTTTGAAGAGGTGTTCAATTATTCTATCACTTCTGGTTTGGTTTGTGTATAATAAATCATTTATGATTTTCTGGAAAGAAACTAGAGGTGTTCTTTATATTTGAAGTTCTGGTTTGTCCTTATAAAGTGTTATTGTTCTAGAAACTTGCGGCATATTATAAATGGAGAGCAAATGTGACATGTTCATATTTGGATAAAACCTGCGTTTTAATTTTCAGGGTCTTGTCCAGTATTTTGAGTCAAGTTGAGTAGATGATTATGTGTCATTCAATTAATCACATCACCATTTTGTTCTGTGGTTTAACATTAACCAAAACTATTATTGCCTTTGATATGTTTGCCCTTTTCAATACACATATCAGACCTGTATTTTCACTCCAGGGAAAAATGGGGGAACATCTTGTTATCATTTCGAGGGACGTTAGGACACCAAAGTTCGTCCGTGGATGATTATCCGGTAGAGATCGCAGTATAGAAACAAAAATCTGCTGCTTGAAAGCCTTGGCTGCAGAGGAGCTCTGAATAATGTGCTCAGTCAAATGCTCTTGGATTGGATCCGTGCAAGATGAAGGTTTGTATGAGGATGCCACAGCTGTGCGTCACATTGCAAATTTCTATTTCAATCTCGATAAAGAAACATAATATAGAATAGCTTTCCTGCTGACAAAAAAACATTGTATATGTAGCTTGAACAGATATGGAATAGCGTTTCTGCTGATTGAAAAAGAAACATAACATGGACTAGCTTTTCTGCTGATTAAAAAACAAAAACAATATGTAATTTCTTGTGGCGACTTGGATTGATTGTATGTTAGACATCTTTTTAGTTGAAAAAACAAATCAGCACAGCAACAGATTTCCCTGCAGAGTGGACAAGCAGCAAGCGCTTTATGAGCAGAAAAGGAAAAAACAAAAAGATTTCCGTTGCCGGGACTTGAACCCGGGTCTCTCGGGTGAGAGCCGAGTATCCTAACCAGCTAGACTACAACGGATTGTTGTGCTACGTTTCCTAACCAGCTGTATATCTCGATATGAAGAGATACACAGCTGTCTTCTGTTGCTGTCCTGCTGTTTTGTTTGTGGTAGATTGATATTTGTATTTTGTTGTCAGAAGATTGCTGTTTTCACCTTGTTTACTGTTTCAGCACAATGTGTTGGTTTACTGTGCTGCAAAATTGTAGGAACAGAACTCGCTATTATGTTTTTTCAAGGTTGAGAACGTCCTAATAACAACTGAGGTACAAAGTTGATTAGCAAAATATTTTTGTGTGCAGATGGCTTAGTGCAACTTTCGTTATGTGCTTTGACTCTATTTTCTAGTCATGTAATCACTTTGAAAGGTGTCGAAGTTTCTCTTGAGTCGTGAGGCAAATGTTGATGACATGTCCGCTAATGTTTGAACCATGCTATACTCTTTTCCTGGGAAAGCTTTTATAATAATCACTAAAAAGAAAGCTTCTTGAGCTTTAGATATGTTCTATGTTTGTTGCAATGTAATTTAACAAAGTTATGCTTGCAGATCCTCTTTTCATTGATCCATATGCTGCTGTTCTTCTTTCACATGATGTGGCACATCAGGATATGGGTTTTCTAGATTCATATGCAGTGCCTTGGCAAGATCATTATAGGCTAACAACCAGATATATTGATGACAAATTACGGAATTTGATCAATAATTCAGAAGATATTAGACAGGTAAATTTAAGTAAATGTATGCTAAACTCTTACCTTCCAGCTGTTTGAGAATATGCTAGCTCATTCCTTATAGATTGTTCTGTTGACAGAAGGAATGGACACCCGTCCGTACAGGCTGCACTGGCCAAGGTTGTCTGTTATTTGAAGAATACTCCATCCATCCCAATTTATAAGACGTTTGACTTTTTTGGCTCTAAGTTTGACCACTCGTCTTATTCAAAAAGTTTTGCAAAATATCATTTCTTTTGTCGTGGCTTGCTTTATTAATAAAGGAAATTTAAGAATAACTTAAATTTTTCTGTTTTTGTCTTTGCATAAATTTTTTGAGTAAGACGAATGGTAAAACTTGGGGTGGAAAAAGTCAAACGTCTTATAATTTGGGATGAAGTAGATGATAGGCTTCCTTAGTCCTTATCCATGTTTATGCTATAGTTCAATCAAAACATGTGTATTTTTTCCCATTTATTTTCCACATTATGCCACCATTAGTGCCTGAACCTTTTTAGTCTGGTCAATTGAGGCACTGTACTAATAATTGTTGGATGAATTTTGAGCCCACAAAGTAGTGTCAACAAAGCTTTTCATCACAAATGTCAACTATTTTAAAACAGATGTAGTAGTAATAACCATTAAAATGTAACGAGTTCATCCCCTGTATACTACTGATAAGTTCTTGTGCTATGCCTCACTGACATATTTGGCTCATATTGAGTGTCATGTTTACAACCATGAACTTATTCATTGTCATATGGTTTTCTTACTAGTGGCTTGTTTTAGACCATGAACTTATTTAGTGGCATATGGGTGACTTTCTTACTTTAAAGAAAACTTAGAGCTTTGGTAATGACTGCCAAGAATTCATGTGCATTTATGTTTCTTATGGTCAGCAGGAACTGGAGCAAAAGTATCGTGAAATTGTGTCTTGCTTCATACTCCTTTGGAATCCCGTGATTTACAAGCGGGCTTGATAAAAAATGGTTTCAATGGGAATAGGCTCAACTTGTGGGTACTGCAGGTAACTAGTTTAACTTGTAAGCATGATAAATTTTCAATTTGTTTCCTTGTCTTCTTATTCATTTCTAGGCAGAAAACATTTTTAAATAAGTGAATTTACAAATGTTTTCGTTGGCCTTGAGAACAACAGCAGTTCAGTTATGGTATATATGAATGTTAATGCAGTGAGTAACAACAGCTTGATAGTCTTCTTTTTCTAAAATGAAGTTTTTTGGGCATTGCAGGGTTTACCTCTGTCCACAGCCAAAAGTTTGGAAAATCTCTTGGTTGTCATAAGCAATTTAGCAATTAAAGGAAGTATCTTCATAGGAGAACTGCCGCATTTTCTAGACTGTACAGCACCAATGGACATGGTTGATTAAATATATGTAAAAATCACATATTATCTTTTAAATGGGCTGTCAATAATAATTCGCCTGTTTGTTGTTTTGCAGGGCTTGGAACAGGACAATCTGGAAAAGCTTTTCTTTACTCAGGGGTTCTGAGTCAGCTTTTTGCAATATGATGTAGCTACTCCATGGGAACAATATGGCAGAATGCTTTTTGTTGCAGAACAGCTGTGGTTTTCAGATGCACAGGTGACCAATGAATAACTTCTGCTTTATTTTTTCCTGCTACAGTCATTTCGAAGATGATCTGAGAAGATCTTGGTAGAGGGACAGTTAGCAAATTCTGATTGATTTCTGGTAGGCACCATGACATCTAAAATTCAAATATTTCCTAAAATATCAATCTGACATGTCTAGAACTATCTGTAACTTTTTTGCCAAGAGCCAGACGAAAAAGTGTAGGTTTTACCTTTAGATGGCTTAGGTTTAGTTATCACTATGGATGAAAATGGTACGGATATTTATCCGACCGTCCGTTCGATCGAATTCGTTTAGAGGGGTTTAGATCTGTCCGTATCCGGGTCCGGATATTCAACATCCGGTACCGTATCCGTATCCGAATACTCAAATCGTATATTTATGATGTCGATATCCAATTGTATCCTATCCGGCATGGATGACACTATCCGTATTCGAATCCGAATCCGGACAGAAATATGAAAACAAATGTGGTATCAGTGATATCCGTCCGTATCCGATCCGTTTTGATCCATAGTTATCACCATCGATTCTGTATGAAATATATTACCAACAATACATAAGTACCTTTGCATAAGAAGACATGTACTTGTAAATAAATCAGTGAGGACCATCGTGTGTTGATTTGAAGCGATTTATTAGACTAAGAGGAAAATGTACGGATACAAAAAGTTTCATAAACAACCTACTCCAATAATGTTAGGCCTTGTTCAGTTGAAATAAAAGTTGCAAGTTTTTCCACTCTCTCTCCATCACATCAATTTCTACCCGCATGTATGGAGCACTAAATATAAGTAAAAAAAATAACTAATTACACAGTTTAGTTGTAAATCACGAGATGAATCTTTTGAGCATAGTTGGTGCACGATTGGACAATATTTGCCAAATACAAACGAAAGTGCTACAGGAGTTCGAATGCAAGTTTTTTGCGAACTGAACAAGGCCTTAGTAGCCTAGTAGGTCACTAAGTACTCTGTCAGAAAATTTTATTATAAACCTGACCCCCAGGCCCAAGATGGGATTTTTGCTAGGTGGTCATAGTTTCTAGTGGCCTTTTAGATGTCAAGATCTGTTCCCTGATTATCCAGTTGTAGTCTTTTGTGTAGTTGGACAGCCAAGATATCAGATCCTTATATCAAGCCTGTCTAATGAATGAATCTCCACTAGATTGCTAGCTCAGAAATAGCAACCAGTGCAACTTCTCGCTGTATTCATGGCCAGAAGGAAGATCTGGATAGCTGCTGCTTGCAGCTTTATGCAACAGTAAATATCTTTAGAACCTTACCAAGTATCTTCCCAACAAATCCTTCTAGGCCTCGTTCGGTTGCAGTGGAACCAATCCAGAGGGATTGAGCTGAGGATACGTGTTCAGTGACACCGGCCCCGTACGGCCATCGCAAGTTCTCGTGCCGATGCCGTCTTGAAAAAGAATCGCCCGTAGCAATCGCGCTCGTCTCCACGGGGATCCGTTCCTGGACGTCAGAGTGGTGGTTTGGTTCCTGGCGTGGTGCAGTTGTATTTTTCACGCAGGGTTGCAGCCGTAGAGCGGAATGGATCCGGTATACAGATTTCATAGGCCAACTGAATACATATTTTAAGAAGGAACAGGAATGAATCCAGACCAGAATTACTCCGCAACCGAACGAGGCCCTAGTGATATCATCCTCTGGCAGCACTCTGAACATTTGTTTCATTTTCCTTTTTCCTGTCATTGCTAGATGGAGAACTTCAAGGAGGACGCGGGTGAAGAAGGATTTGAGGAACTCTAGTCAGTTCCGTGACATTTAATTGAACTATTAGGCTTGATTGCAGTTTGGGCTTGTGCAGAGACTGGCATGGACTCGGAGGATTCGGATAGAGCTGGTAAACGCAAGACCATGCTTGTAATCCGTGCCAGGTTTCTTAGAATGCAGAAGAATCATGGAAGTGTCTATTCTTTATTTTTCGTTTCACATGTTCTGTAACGTTTTTGTATTGTTGGAGCAACGCGTGACTGAACTGAACCTGTGTATGGTTCTCTTCCTGAATACTTCCAGGTGACCACCCAAGCTGCGGCGGCCTTGTCCATGCCAAAGTGTACTTGTGGCTTTTTTTTTTTTTTTTGAGGGAAACACAATTCCATTAATCAACCGAACCAGCTAAATCGCTGGACACCAAGTACATAATACAATCTGGCACTCTGGCCATCAATGAGGGCATGCCCTCAGTACCTAAACTTCCAATCGATGCTAATTCATGCGCTACTTGATTACATTCACGTGGTACAAATTTAACTTGGGTTGAGGTAAAATTTTCAGCTAATAATTCCTTCAGGTCATGTACTACACCACCAAGAACCGATAGTCTGAACTCGTCACCGAGGATGGCTTCCACCACTTGAGTTGCATCAGTTTCAAGGACAACGTCTCTAATGCCCAGCGTCATTGCTGCTTTCACTCCTATACATGCAAAGAGCTCCATATGCAATGGGCTACAGGCATATTTTAGTCTTCCTGAACCTGATTGGATCACCCGGCCACCATCATCTCTAATGACATACCCCCATCCTCCATTCTTGTCCACTTCCCTGTATGCTCCATCAATATTGATTTTCAGGTGTCCGTCTTGAGGTCGTAGCCATTTTCTCTCTCTGCTTCGAGGTCCCCCTCCTTGCTGCATGTTTTTGTTCAGGTTTGTGATTTCCAGAGCTTGCTTACAACTTAGGCTAGCAATGAAATCAGCCTGCCGCCTTTGCTTTCCTTCCCTGACAGAATTCCGTTCATGCCACCAGTTGCATAGTAAGAATAGCACTTTCAGTTGGGCGAAATGGATCTTGCCAGAGCAAAGAAAACAAAGGAAAAAAAAAAAAAAAAAAAGATTTCCGTTGCCGGGACTCGAACCCGTTTGTTCAGGTTTGTGATTTCCAGAGCTTGCTTACAACTTAGGCTAGCAATGAAATCAGCCTGCCGCCTTTGCTTTCCTTCCCTGACAGAATTCCGTTCATGCCACCAGTTGCATAGTAAGAATAGCACTTTCAGTTGGGCGAAATGGATCTTGCCAGAGCAAAGAAAACAAAGGACAAAAAAAAAAAAAAAAAAGATTTCCGTTGCCGGGACTCGAACCCGGGTCTCTCGGGTGAGAGCCGAGTATCCTAACCAGCTAGACTACAACGGATTGTTGTGTTCCATATCTTTAGTACCCTTCTAGACCCTTGGTTGTTGTGCGTGTACCAGCATTGTCTTTTGTTCTGCAGCTTTTCATTCCGTACGTGTTTGGTTCACTTCAAAAACTTGCTACGCTGTAACTGCAGCAAGCAGCAAATACATAGCTCACTGTTTGATTCACAGCCAAAGATTTGGGCGTCTTCCCTTCAGCAAACAATTTTAGCTCCTCGCAACTGCAATTGCGCCAGACATTGGTTGTGGCTGCTTGTAGAGCGCCAGACATTGGTTGTGGCTGCTTGTGAACATCTACGCAGATGTGTCTAGAGTCTAGAACTAGCCCAGCACAACCCGTTAACCGTCTCTATTTTTTTATTTGATCACCGGAACGGAAACAGGAATGAGATTAGGATAGACAGGAACGAGAATGGAATTAAACAATAGACGAACAAATAAAGATGGGAACCATAAACTTAAGCTAAGCATATGGGTAGGTTGTCGTCTTCCTCAGCACACCTCTTGCATTTTCTATTTCTATGCACACAGGTGCATCCAATGTAGCCACCTCACACAAATTAAGCGTCATGTTGTTTCACTCTTCTTTGGTGCAGGGCCGTATAGTGGGGCAAGCAGCATCATCCTCTTGCTCTCGCCTGGCTTATAGGACTTTCCTGCACGAGCACACAAAATCTCGGTTCTCCATATGCTTCATTCAATATGGTGTTCGGTGGTCACAAGTGAACTAATGAGCTTGTAGCTATCAGACTTATTGATCTCCATGCTGCTAAGTTGAGCACAAATATAACACAAAATTCAATGTCTGAGCTAGCCCATTTCATGGACTCTGAACTAACACAAATTATGTTGCGGCTTCTGCAATTTCACGTCAAATTTAAGCATAGAGCATAAGGATGAAAAGAACTTGATGCTGACCTAATAAAAGGAACGTTTTGATAAAAAAAATTGGGAGTTAGGTCACCATGCACAAGAGGAATATGTCCCTAATTTTGAACAAAAGGCAGTCAATGACTTGAATTGAAAGCTAATGACCTTTCTAGAGCCAAAGTATCACAAAGGAGTGAAAGGCCCCATGAGAACCCAAGAGGGAGAGGGTTTCAATCGGGTGACTCGTTTCAAACTTAAATCTAGTCTCAATTTAAACTACCAAAAAACATAAACTATTCCAGCAAAATATGCATGTAAGGTTTTTCTAGTGTGCTCTAACTTGCCCTCAACCCAAAAGAGTTTTGCAACTTAGAGACAATCCTATCAACCTGACTATAGCTAATCTAGGATATAGTAGAGATCATACAAGCAAAGCATATGTGGAAGTGATAAACGTGGTAAGTAAAGAGCTCAAGGTAGATAGGCAAACTTTCGGCAACAACATATCCCATATATCAGCTACAAAATAGAAACCCCTAGTAAACATTGAAGCTCCACATAGGTACACTTCCGGTCCCCAAGTCTCTCCCGATCATGGTGTTGGATTCACCACACAAGTCATCCACCAACCAAAGGCAGTGAGCCACAAAGTGTCATTACCGCCACTCGGCTTTCGATCACTTGGACCGTGTACACTATGGAGCTTCTCCACATGAGGAAGGGGGTCTCCTTGTTCCTAGCACACCAATACGAATCCACTCCACACTAAGAACTGATGGTTACCACCTAGAAGGCCTCCATGCCTTCATTGGAGGGACACGAAGATCTCCTCAAGCATTCCGTCTCACCAAGATACAAGAGCTCAATAACTTAATATCTAAAAGATCATAATCTCTAAGGTTTGAACCTCACAAAGATTAACTATAATGTCTATCCTAGCCTTTGATGTAACTCATTATCTTGAGAGGGTGGATGGAGCATAGAAAAACTCGCTCTAACCCGTATCGTACTTGGGGCATTCTAGCACACACAAGCAAGTGAGGAAACCTCATATATATAGCTCTATGCTGGGTCGAGATGGTGGACTAGAGGGGCAAGGGGTTGAATGTTGTTTCTAGGACTTAATCGCATTGGTTAATGAAAAGAAATGTTGAAAACAAGAAATCCTTCTTTTTATGACAAAATCCCTCATGATGGGGCATGTTTTCATCATATAATGTACCATATTATGATGAAAATTTTTGTCTCGTCATAAATCTATGGGAGCCAGACATATTTGTGACAACATGGTACTTTGTGTCACATAAAGGTACCAAGTTTTGGCACAAATTGTCTGGCGCAAAAAGCCGATTGACAACTACTCCCTCTGTCCCTTATTAAGTGTCGACGTGGGTTTTCGTGCCACAAGTTTGACTCAATTTGTAGAAAATACGTGCAATATTTATGTCTCCAAATAAATTTGTTAAAAAACTAGATCCAAAGATCTTTTTAATGATACTAATTTTGATACTAATTGATGATATTTAGTATTTATTAAAATTGCTGGCATTTGTTTCCTAGGAAGCGCAAGCGATAGTTAAAAAGGGACAGAGGGAATATGTTTTATGATGCTAGGACTGGGCTTTATGTGATGTTTGAGCGGCGTCACCTTATTTTATTTCAAAAACTATCGGCCGCAATGTCAATATACACCCTTTAGGTGGACCCTCGCATCCCTATCTCCCTGACCGTTGACCAATTTCATTTTCCCCATCTCACTGACCCAACGGAAGACGTCAGCGAGTGAAGGATGGCCTCTAGCGTTGCGGCGAGCGGCCTCTAGGTGAGCGTCAGTCACCGCGGAGCATGGTTGCCATTGTGCTGCCTCTGGGTGGAGCCATCTCCCCCTCTCCCTAGCTGATGATGCGACACAATGGGCGTTGGTAGCACGAGATCCACTGCCAGGCTAGCCAGGGAGTGCGGATCTCCGATTATGGATGAAAATGGTACGGATATTTATCCGACCGTCCGTTCGACCGTATTCGTTTAGAGGAGTTTTTATCCATCCGTATCTAAGTCCGGACATTCAACATCCGGTACCGTATCCGTATCCGGATACTCAAATTGTATATTTATGATGTCGATATTCAATCGTACCCTATCCGGTATGGTTGACACTATCCGTATTCGAATCCGAATCCGGACAGAAATATGAAAACAAATGTGGTATCCGTGATATCCGTCCGTATCCGATCCATTTTCATCCATATCTCCGATGAGTGCAATTTGCATCAGGTTGGTAGGCAGTCCCCAATCCCTATCCCTTGTTCCCTATTCTTCGACGCTCTAGGCGACTGCTCCATTGAATCCGATATCCCTTGTTCCCTATTCTTCGACGCTCTAGGCGACTGCTCCATCGAATCCGGTGAAGACGGCCCCATGTCTAAGTGGGAAAGCTCGGCAAGTCAATCGGGGGGGGGGTACTGGAGCATCCAGGATGGCTGAGCGCTATCTGGAGCCAAGCTCGAGGTGGAATCTAGAGCCGTATCCCCCTTGGTAAGGAGACCGGGCTCCCCTTGATCCCGTGCCCTGACTGTGGGATGGCGAGGGTGATAGAGAGGCAGTCAGGGAAGGAGACCACCGAGAACTACCTGCTTGTGTACTTCAAATGTCCATGGAACTTAGTGAGCATCCACTTGTATGATTTGGGTTGAGAAGTTTTTCATCCTGTGCATCCAGCTAGCATTAATGGAATTGTTTTTTTATTGTTGTAGTTTCCTAAGCATTGTGGGTTCTATAAATTCCAAAGGCAGTATTTGGATAAGCTGGAGGAGCTTGGCATTGTCGCAATCCACAAATTCCCCCTGGCAGTGGACAATGGTGATAAAGCTAAAGAGGTAGCAGATGCATCATCTAGGAGAATGGTCATGAATATGCAGGCCGATGAACAGAAGAAGGCAAAGATTAAGGCCAAGTTGGAGGATATGAATGTTGAAGATGCATCATCTCGAATGTCGAAGACCGCCCGGTCTACATCAACAGCAGCAGAAGCACGCCTGCAAGCTTAATTTGATGCAACACTCCAAGCAGAAAGAGAGGAAGCTGCTAGGAAGCAGGAACTGTTGGAAGCACAACTTCTTGCTCAACAGGCCTCAGTTGAAGCCAACCAAGTAGCACTTGCAGAAAACCAAAATCTATTGCGCCAGACCCAAAAAGAAGTGATGGGGATGCATACCAAATTTGAAGAAACAAATGCACTGCTACGAGCTATGTTGAAACTTCAGAAGGATTGAGGTAGGTCTGAATGCAGTTTCTCTAGATGATGAGAAACTGTCTATGTTGTTGGAACTTTTTTCATTCTGTTGTCAGAATTGTATCTATGTATGTTTGAACCTGTGTGATGGAACTGTTTGAACTTGTATGATGGAAGCTGCTAGTGTGATGTGTTTGAACCTGCAACCCCTAACTTATGCACTAGAATATATGTTGATGATGGCTTAGCTGAAATCTGTATGTTGTATGAGTTCTGATGAGAATGCTAGAAGCATCTTGATATATTAATCATTGCATTAATGGTACATATATTGTAGCCATGTTCTGCCATTGAATGGAAGAATAAGTTATGATGACATAGAGTCATCTCAATATGACCCTAACTACCTTACATAACAAGACATATCTGCAAAGTTTTATGTGATGCTACCATATCGTGACTCATGTGACATTGGGAGTATTATGTGATGAGATGACCACACAATATATGATAGGACAGTCATCATTAAATGTCCACAATACATGATGGCACAACGAAGCTGTCATAAAAGGTAATTACATTTTTTTGTGACAGCTTACCCTATTATCATCACAAGGTATATTTAGCGACGGTCAATATATGATGACCTTCATGACAGTGGTTTTTCGTCATACCATTCATTTTATGACCAATTGTACACAATACTTGACACTTTTAGTTTGTTATAAAAGCCTAGATTTTTGTAGTGACGGTCTAGCCTCCACTATACCCCTCTATCTATGTTCACAAGCACCTTACAAAGATCCTAATTTAGTAACTGAGGTGCCGAGTTAGATGAAGCTCACCTAAATAGTTCTAGTTGGCAAGTGAAAGGTCCTTGTTTGATTTTGGTAATTGAGTGACAACCTGGTTCCTGTTTGCTGGGCCTGCTTCAACCCTTGCCCATTCCTTCTTCAGTGTGGCACACAATATCCCTGGATTTTGTGGAGGGACATCCACATTCTGGTAAGGCAAATTGCATTCTGGTGGTTATGGATTCCTTTATTAAGTATGGTCACTTTCTTCCCTTGCTCCACCCCTTCTCGGCTGCCGCAGTGGCGAAGCTGTTTTTGAACCAGTTGTACCGCCTGCATGGTATGCCTTCGGTTATTATCTTCGATAGAGATCGTATTTTCACCAGCCACTTCTGGAAAGAGTTATTTTGCCTTACTGATGTCTCACTTCACATGAGTTACAGCTACCATCCCTAGTCCAATGGTCAAACTAAGTGCCTTAATCACTCAATGGAGACTTTCCTCCAGTGCATAGTGAATGCCTGCCCAGCTAAGTGGTCTTCCTAGCTAGCTCTCACAGAATTCTAGTATAGTGCTTCCCCTCACTCCTCCATTGGTCGTTCTCCATTTGAAGCACTGTATGGTTATCCTCCTCGACACTTTGGCATTTCTATCTTGGATGATGTCCCTGTCCCCGAGCTCTTTACTTGGCTTTAGGACCGGGTGGTGATCACTGATCTTATACGTAAACACCTAGCCCGCTCCAAAGAGAGAATGAAAAGGCAGGCCGACGAGCATCGCTCCGAGAGACAATTCAAGATTGGTGATATGGTGTTTGTCAAAATCCAGCCTTATGTGCAATCCACTCTTGCTACTCAAGCAAATCAGAAGCTATCCTTCAAATTCTATGGGCCATTCCAGATCATGTCTCACATTGGGACTGTGGCTTACAAGCTCCAGCTTCCACCGACTGCTGCTATACATCCAGTCTTTCATGTCTCTCAACTAAAGGCTGCTATCACCTCTAGCGCCCAGGTATCACCTTCGTTGACTCCTGACATTGAATTGCCTCGCACTCCCATGAAGATCTTGTAGCGCCGCGTGGTGGCCATAGCCAATGGTTCAGTTGAATAAGGCCTGGTACTTTGGTCTGGCTGGCCTCCTGAGATGTCTACCTGGGAGAACCTGCTGCATCTTCGACAAGCATTTGCTCGAGCTTCTAGGGGACAAGCAGGTTCACAAGCCCCAGGGAATGTTACAAGCCCTATTACCAATCTAGCTACATCTGAAGCTCTGGCCCATGGGCCTCGTACCAGTGTTCGTGTCAAGAAGCCCAACGTATGCCTGGCTAGCAATGAGTGGGAGTAGCGTGCCTGCGTGCACGACATTGGGGCTCTGCCTCTGTATCGAGTATTAAAGGAGAGAATGAGAGAAGAGAAGGGCATCAAGCAAATTGTAATTTGGACTCTGAATTCGAACTCAATCATTCCTCGCTTGTTCTTCCCTCGCCTCTGCTATCTGTTCGTCTAAACCTGCCTCAAATTCTCCAATTATTCTGCCTACTGTTAACACAACTTTGTAGGATCACACATTAGCATCTTTCTTTTCCTTAGTCCTTTGTTGTGCAACCTGCCTGTTCTGCCCACACAACTCAAACTATAGTTGTCCGAGTGTATTTTGCTCGTCACCTCAATTGAAATCAGTTCTTTGAATGCCGAATAGAGTCCGTTGTTTCTCATGGAACTCTGACATGATTTGAAGAATGCCTCTGAATGCCTAGATCTAGTTTGAAGATGAAAAATAGAACGAGTGGTTGAGCTTATCTTATCCTTGAACATGGAACATGGTCTTAGTGCATAGTCTGTGAACTTTGTTCCCAAATGAAGAATAGGAATATCGTGGAACATCATTCCAGATGCAGTGGGAAATGATTAAATCTAAGGTATGAAATGGAGAAAGTAGGCTAGATGAAAAACTCATGACTCGCTAGCTCGCTCGGCTCGATGCTAACTCAGCTTGACTTGGCTCGGTGCTAACTCAGCTTGACTCTGCTCGGTTCATTTACTTTTCTTAACAAGTCAATCTAGCATTTTAAATCAATTAAATTAATGAGCTAAATTGAGCTGGCTCGCAAGCTAGCTCATGAGCTAAGTGAGTCAAATACATTGTTGTTTGACAACCTAAACTAGTAACAATTAAGCTTAATTTTATGTTATTCATATGAAATTGGAGTCTAAAATTGATGTACGCTATGCATTGTATTGTTATTGATATGAAATTGGATTTTAAAATTGATGTACGCTATACATTGTACTTCTTTATTTACTATGGTGATGTATGTAAAATAAATTAATATGTGTCCTAGTTAGTCCTAGAAGACTACATATCCTCAGTGATTGGTTACCCCTACTTGAGAAAAGTCCAAGAAACTTGACATCTGGTAGCTGGTAGATCCACCTTGAGATTAACTCCAGCTTAAGCAATACTCACATCTACAATATGTCCATACATTTGCATCCCAAAACCATCAGTGGCAGACTTGATAAAATCAGATCTTTCTTCTGGCAAGGGGTGGAACAAAAAGGAACTATCACCTTGTTAAATGGACAAATAGACAAAGATTTACAAATAAACACAAGAAGAAAAGGGGGGGGTTGTGTATCAATGATATTAGGAAAATGAACATCAACTTACTCTGTAAGTGGTGGTGGAAATTGGACAATGAGAAAAGCTTATGGCAGGACATGATTAGATTCAAATATCTCAATGGGAAATCAGTTTCTACTGTGACTCATAAACAAATTGGTTCGGCCATCTAGGCTGATATGCTAAAAATCAAAGATGTCTATGTTCAGGGTAGAAAAATGATGGTGAAGAATGGTAAGAATACTCTATTTTGGCTGGATGCATGGTTGTATGATACTCCACTATCCCATCTTTTTTCAGATCTCTTAAGTTATGAGAGCAACCTTTGATAACAATACATCACATGTGGCATAACCCCCATGACATATCTTTCACCAAATGGTTGGTGAATGATCTTAAAGCTAGTTGGGATAAGATTCTGGGTGATGTTGCTAATTTTCGCTTATGTAATGAGGAAGACTCAGCTCAGTGGAAATTTGAGCCAGGTGGGCGGCTTCACTGTTGAATCTGCCTATTCATTATCTTATCTTATTTTATCTTATATAATAATAATAATAATAATAATAATAATAATAGTACTAATAATGATAATAATAATAGTACTAATAATGATAATAATAATAATCTATCCCTAATACTTAAAAGGCAAAATTTCTTTCAAAAACTTTTTCGTCCAGCCTATTTAATTAGTGTCTAACTAGCAGATCAGATCCTATCCGTGTCCATGTCCGTTCCGGCTAACTGCGGTGTCCATTTCCTTTTTTTGTTTTCTTTCTGTTTGTATTGCGGTTCCGTCCGTATAGCTGGTGTGCAAATTAGCTCCGGTCTCTGTTTCTATTTTTTTTTTGTTTCCCGAATATAAAACACAAATATCAAATATAATATTAAGTCATGGAGTCTGATGTATTAATGAGTAAATATTTCATGCTTTGTAACGATTTATATAAATATAAATAACAAATAATAAATACAATATTAAGTCACGGAGTACTTCCTAGACTTAATATTTGCAAATATGTCTGTACGATTCAATGGAAGGAAATAAGGATGAGAATGTAACCTATTTGTTTATGTTAATTTATATGGATTTGCAATTTATCTATCAAAGAAAAATATATTAGATTTTTAAGGGTTGGAATTTCTGTCAAATTTTTTTTTTCGTCCAGCCTATTAAATTAGTGTCTAACCAGCAGATCAGATCCTATCCGTGTCCATGTCTATTCCGGCCAACTGCGGTGTCCATTTCCTTTTTTGTTTTCTTTCTGTTTGTATTGCGGTTCCGTCGGTATAGCTGGTGTGCAAATTAGCTCCGGTCTCTGTTTCTATCTTTTTTTTGTTTCCCCGAATATAAAACACAAATATCAAATATAATATTAAGTCACGGATTCTGATGTATTAATGAGTAAATATTTTATGCTTCGTAATGATTTATATAAATATAAATAACAAATAACAAATACAATATTAAGTCACGGAGTACTTCATAACGAGAGAAAAATAGACTTAATATTTGCAAATATGTCTGTACGATTCAATGGAAGGAAATAAGGATGAGAATGTAACCTATTTGTTTATGTTAATTTATATGGATTTGCAATTTATCTATCAACGAATTTTTGAGAAAAATATATTAGATTTTTAAGGGTTGGATGTGAAATGAAAGTCCATACAATGCTAAAGTCTCCAAATATGGCTATGGCTGTGTCTAAAGGGCCTATTTGGTTCGCGGCCAAATTTTGCCATACCAAAGATTTGACAAGCTAAAATTAGGTAAAAAAATAGCCATGAATTTGCCAAGCCAAATGTGAAGGTTTTGGCAAGTTTTGCTAAATTTTTGGTTTGGCAAAATTTGACAGTAAACCAAGCAGACTCATGACCTCAATAAAACAATCTGTTAGTAGTGCAACAACCTCTACCTTTAATAGAAGTGTAAAACCGAATGTCCTCAAGAGTCACGACATGGCATCGTTTTTCCGTCATCGTGGTGGCGTCCGACCCATCATCCATATGTAGAGCTCGGGGACCAGTTGCGAGTTGCGGCTTGGCGTGCCGCCCACATACAAATGATGGTTCAAGGTGTCATAGAGATTGTTGAACAAGGCCACAGCATGACGGCATCCTCCTTGATGTTGAGCTATCGTTAGAGGTGAAGTAGAAATTCGACATATTTGTTTCCATCAAATGTGTCAAATAATAAATAGCAGTTTTTAAATTTTAAAACTCGTCCTTCTGGCTCTAGCTTTGACGAAAGGAGCTGAGTTGGTAGAGTCCAACTAAATACGCCCTTATTTTGACACATAATCGTTACACTTCAAGTAAAATTTAATACATATACAATACATAGTGCAATTTTTGTTAGGTATTTTTACATGGAGGTCCTCAATGTTGTTGTTAATTATAAATTCAATGAATTATATTTGCACAAATAAATGATTCTATTATTTTTAAAGCAATTTCAATGTAGAAGGATTTTTTCTTTTCCGTTGCAACGCACGGGCATATTCTTAGTCTTCTTCTTAATAATAAAAAGACAAAATTTCTGCCACAAAATCTTTCATCCAACTAAGACATCAACTCGGATACCTTTTACGTCGTTTTTATGTCCCTTTTCATGGGTTTTTACTTTTTCCAGAGTCCTGTTGCTTTTCGGATGCTGCCGAGCTCTACCAATTGATCACAAATCGAATACAACCCTTGCTAGCTCGACTGCTTGCATGACCACGCTCTCAGGTAAAAAAAGAACACCGAACATGCTACCTCCTGGCCTGCTCCCTGACGCACACGAAAGGCCTTCTCCTCTGCTCCTGGCGGCTTTATTTATTTTTTAATTTAGTTTGTGTCAACGTTAGCTCTTTCCCTTCTCTCCAAGGGCTGCATATATTTCAGTACGAGTCTTCTGTCACAAGGAAAGTGGGCTTATGGATTGTGGCGTCCAGTGTCTCCATGTCCGTGATTTTTTTCTTTTTGACGTGTAACACTAACTTTTCTTATAATAAAGATAATAAATAATAAAACAGTATTATGGTATTTGAAACTTCAACCATTACAAAATAAATAAATATTTTTGTCATGAACGCAATTTAGATTACAAATAAATTATTATTAGAAAAAATGCCCGTGCGTTGCTACGGGATAAAGGTCGTGTATGTGGTTGGGAACCGTATGATCCTTGTTCCTCCCTGTTAGCATCACCCCTACTCTCGCTTGCACACACGCACCCCCTCATCTGCCAGACTGCCATGCCTTCCATATATTTGGTCCAACACCAGTGTCTGCGGCTCAATGCAGGATAGTGCCCCACCAACTTTCTATGCGGCAACCCTGACGACATGGCTGCTGCTTTTTCACGCTGTAAAAAAATAAAAATTAAAAAGCTATGGAAAAACATACTAAACTATGCTCGGGAAAAGAAAAAAACCTTAAAATGTGTCGATAAACTAGTCGCCCTTTTTAGTAACATGTAGATTTCACGCATGTCTAGCGTAACCGTTAACAGATTTTTATTTCTTTCTTTATTTATTTTGCTAGCAATTATGCTTGTGTGCTATGGAACTTAATATATTTTATAATCAGACTCCATCATTGTTAAATGCGACATGTATGAGCACAGATTATGAGTCTAAACTCACGTATAGGACACGGAGGGTGTGAGCGTATTTTGGAAAGTAAAAAATGGAGACTCATAATATATTTATTATTGTTTTATTATATATAAGAAAAAACAGGAGATAAAAAAGTGAAGAGAGAGTCACATTCAGAACCGATGGTAGAAGAGAAAGACAAAAAAAAAAAAAAAAAAAGAAACGGGAACATGGCACTAAGAAAAACAACCATGGTTTTCAGATCTAATGGTGTGTCCTAGCCACTTGAAAAACTCCCGCGTATATCTTAGGTCCAATGCATAGACCCGTGGCTGGTTCATCTCACGGAGCTGTTGTGCCGCTATGTTGTAAGGGTGGGGGTTCGAAGGTTTTTTCAAGCTGCGTGAGAAGATATCTTCTTAAACCGGAATACCCGGCGGCTATCTAGCCACCACGGATTGAGTTTTTTAGATTATGTTAGACTGATAGAAATTTTGCCTTTTAAATATTATTACTAGCAAAACATGCCCGTGCGTTGCAACGGGACTTCTTATGTCATCATCTTCACAGCAAAAGTGATATTTTGCATATTTTTGAATAAGACGAGTGGTCAAACTTAGTATAAAAAAGCAAGCGACTTATAATTTGAGATGAAAAAACTATTTAAGTATTGTGTCGTGTTACAATATGTCTCCAAACAATATCCATGCAATTTTTAACCAAAGCAAGACCCTTGTCTCTAATTTATTATGTATACTATTTTGTTTTTTTTGTCTCGTAACGTAGTCACGTGGAACCAGAGCTGAACTCCAAGACATATTCACAAATGGACTGGACCTTATAAAGTGAACTAAAATAGATTGGTTTTTATATAAAAAAATTTGAGCAAATTCTAACATAAATTGGATTGGTATAAATTTTTATATTAAAAAATACGGGACACGTTCTAACTCTTGGAACCACACACCAGGTCTAATTAATACTACAGCCCAACGCACCACAACAGTCATTCCTATTGGCCATCCATAGCAGATATCCAAGCCTTATCTTCTTCCTGTCCTTGGCGGCGACGGAAACACGAAGTGTGTGCATCAGCGGGCAATGGTAGCAGAATAACACGGCAGTAGTGGCAAGTACGCGGCCACCTGCCAGCGACGCAATAGCGGCCAGGTGCAATTGCGTCCGAGCGAGCGGCCTAGCCAATGACGCAGCATTATCTCATGTCTGTCCTAACCCCTCTCGAAGCCAAGCATTAGCCCTATGCCCTCTTGCAGTGGCATCCGTGCCAGCAGACCGAAAACGGACCGAGGTCCATGCGAGCAGCTGAGGCTCAGCATCGTCTCCTCCTATCATCTATATTCCTCCCTGTCTACGCGATGGTCACAGCAATGCCCGGGCAGCCCTGTCATGTCCTCTTCTGTCTAATGCGTTGTGGGCAAGGTACGAACTCCATGCCTTTCGCAAGTGTTGCCGCCCGTGCCATCGTCAATTGTGAGGTGCTCTTGGAATTAAATAATATATATGATGAGGTGATTAAGTTGGAGACGATGTTGGACTCTGCATATGCCTCGCCGTGGACTTGACATGGTGGAGGGGAGGGAGTGATTAAGATAAGGACTCTTCAGACAGCTTGACACGGAGTCCACTTAACGTAGGGTCACCTCAATTTGATTTCTTAGCATCTTGTGTCACTGATTTGGAGAAGTCCGTGTTGTTCTCCAATTCCAACGGCAAACTAATAGCTGTTGTTCTCCAATTCCAACGACAAACTAATGCTAAATATTATTCTTTTCTATCATCTCCTTTCTTTAGTTGGTGGAGGGCCAGGTGGGGCAATGCTCGAAGCATGTTTATAAATTGGACTTTGCCCCATCATGGGCCATAATACCTAGGCTTATCTTAACCATATTTCAATTAAATACTAAGGCCTATAAAAAATACTATTTACAGTATAGGATTTGTACCATATGGAAAATTAAAGGGAGATGGACTCGATTTATTAGGTGGCTATTGTCTATATATTATGTAAGAAAGCTTAGAAAAGATAGAACGCTATTTTATATACGTATGCGATACCAATAAGGTTTTGCAATTCCAAACTAAGTAAGAGATAAGTGGTGGTTTTATTTTATTTCATTTTCATCTTGAAAGAAGAGTTAGTTAGGAGAGGGTCGGACCAAAAAATGAGTGGAGAGAAAGTCTTGCCTCTTTATTAATAGGTATAGAAGGGATAGATAGATAGATTAGGGATAGAGATATAGATACATATGTCGTCCAAAAATTCTATGGGACATGACAAATATTTTACCTTCCAAACACACCTAAATGGAACCGAATCGATCTCTTAGTTGAATTCCTATTCCGATGCTCTGCAGCAACTCGCTGTGAATTCGGCTCTATTGCTAGAAAAACTAAACGGAACCGAATCGATCTCTTAGTTGGACGAAAAAAGAGGTTGACCAAAAAATAGGCGGAAAGTTTTGCCTCTTTATTATTAGCTATAGATATAGATTATATAGATATAGATAATAATCGTATAAAAAATAGATTGGCAACCGGACATAATTTACGGACGGTGACTTAGGAGGGCTCTAGAAGTAAAAATCTACCGTCCCCAAAAGAGGCGACCGGCCAAAGAAAAAAAAAAACACAAAGCAAACACCCTTGTACGAGCTGAGCCTGGTGATTGGGCCGACGTGGGGACGGAGTGACGGATGCAAGTCAAATTCCGAATTGGTTTCAGTGTCAATTCTGTTCTATTTGGGCAGCAAAATAATTCCGTTCTATTTGGGGAGCAAAACAAAAGACGTGGAATTGTATCCTTTTTTAATTGGTCGAGCCAGGAAGGCAAGCAAGTTCCAAAGCAGAATTTGCCTCGTTATGGACCACAACAATGGGCTTATTTCAACTATGTTTTCGATTAAATACTAAGATCCATATAAAATACTATCAGCAGTATATGATTTGTACCATATGAAAAATCAAGGAGAGATCAATTTAATTTAATTAGGTGGCTATTGACATAAGATTAAACGCTAGCTTATGTATGTGTGCGATGTGGTTTTGCAATTCCAAACTAAGAGATGAAGAGTGACGATGCACGAAGTTAGTTAGGAGAGGCTAAGAGATGAAGAGTGACAATGCACGAAGTTAGTTAGGAGAAGCCATACCAAAAAAATGATACCAAAAAAATAGGGATAGACTATAACATAAGTCAGGCAATTGCCTAAGAGCATTCAAGCAAGCAAACAATACCTATTGGTAGTAAGCGGCACAAAATGCACTCCAGCAAACTACCTACTAGATCTAATAGATTTGCTAGCTACACAAAATCCCCCCTTCCACTACCTATTACTGTTGGGCCAAGAGGGACTACCCAAAGTTCTCTCTCCTGCACTCGCGTAATCGTGACTTCTTCCCCAGCAGTACAGGCGGGGAACTCTGGCACGACAGCCCTTCCCAGCATGATGTCTCCTCCCGATGATCCTCCATGGCGCTGCGGCAATGCTCTCGGCTGCCCTCTTAGGCAGATCTACGGCAACCCTTCTCCAACACCGGTGGTTTCCCGACGCAGTGGGCCTTGCATGGGCGGTGCCGTCTCAGCCGGAGGTTCCTAGGTAGCTCACGTCCCTAGCGACGCGGCTAGCCCTAGGCGATGCAGCAGCGTGGCCAACACTTGTGGTGGTGGTCTGCTCGGTGCGCCCTGACCGTCCTGGCTTGAACAGCGAGGACATGAGAGAGGATGACACATGGGTCCCCCTTGTCATTCTCTTGGAGGATATTTGGGTAGTCTGATTTGAGTAGAACTGCTAGAGCGAACAATAGAATATAGGTAGTATGAAAGTTAGTAGCTGTCTAAATAGAGAAGTAGGGGTGTGTTTTAGATAGTATTGCTAGAGATGCTCTAACAAATCAAACCATAAACTAAAATCTTAAGACGATTGTCATCCAAATCTAATCAAATTAGATGTTTCTCCAAGATGCTTGCATATACTGGAGCAAATCTCCAAGTTGCTCATATATACCGGTGCAACTCTTGACAAGGGTTGACACCTAGAAAATCGAGAGAGATCGGTCATACTTCGTACTGATCAAAAGAGAGACTTACCAAAATCATGTCTAAACCTTCCCGACTTAATAAGATATTGGATCCTCAAGGCCTACTTTGGCAGCCCAGGATCCCGGAGGGATCCCGGCGAAATCCCTGGGCCGAGAAGCCCCGTGCCAATCTCCCCCGTATAAAATTTTTGGACAGTTTGGCAGCCCGGCAACCCGGGGACGAAGGCCCGATTCCCTCCGATTTCCACGCGGTAGAAAACCACGAGTCCTCACGCCGGGAGCGTTTCCCGTGCTCGGTCACGACTCACGAGCTCCCACTCGCGACTCCGCCGCCGCCTGGTTCCTCCGCCGCCGTAACCTCGGCTCCACCTCCGCCACCGCCCCGGATCCGGTCGTCTCCTCCCCGGCTCCTCCTCCACAGACCTGGATCTGGCTGCCTCCGCCCTGGTTCCTCCACAGCTGGGCGCTCGTCCACCGTTGTCACCTCGCTCCTCGTCCACCGTCGTCATCTCCACCGCCATTGCCATCCGTCTCGAAGGTCAGTGCACCTCATTTCCTTGGCTGCAGTAGTTTCTCGATCCGCTAGGGTTTGACCCGCATCTCCATTGCTTTTGCTAGATCTTGAGCTGCCGATCCGCGAGCCAAGACGCCGCTCTTGCCACCCTTGTGCCGCCCGTGAGCAGCGTCAATATCGCCGGCTACACGACACCACGACCTTCGCCCGGATCTCCACTGCTAAGGTTTGCCCCCCCCCCCCCCCCCTCTTCTTGCTGTTAACTGAATCTAGGTCCAGGTGCCTGTACAAGGCATCTTGCTAGTAACTCCATTGTTGGTCTTGTTTAATTCTTTTTCATGAATCTAGGTGCAGTAATTCTGTTTGCTTTCTGAATCAATTTATCGTTGGTACAGGAAAATGGTTGAAGTGGAGACGGTTGGAGAATTATATCTGGTTAACCGGGAAACTGCTGTAGTATACTTCTAGTCTAGTTAGCATACTTTCATGCTCTGTTCCACTACCACATTATTCCTTTTTTGGATTTGGATTTGCTAAATCTTAGTTAACTTATATGGCTCCTTTTGAGACTATATTTTGCCTGCTTTCAATTTCTGTTCCTGAGAGCAGTAGCTAGTACTTGGCATAGTTAATATACTTCTAGTCTAGTTAGCATACTTTCTATGGACTTGAAATGCTGAGATTGCCATATTTCATTTTCAGTGCATATGCCATTCACATTTGACATATCTATTTGTGTACTGTACTACATACTAGATTATGTTTCCCATCAAATGTTCAGTTGCTTCATCCAGTTGTTTTTAATTACTTTGGTATGTCCTAACATGTCCTAACTGCTATTGTTTTTTTCTTTGCTTATATGCAGTGGTCTTAGTGGAAGCAATGGTGGAAGCAACATTATCTGAGAATAGGCGTTTTTTTTTCTCTCTCAAACATTGCTTGTGAAAAGGAATTAAACCATAATTTATTTTGTGATACATGTCTTAGATATCTATATGGAGATGATATGTGATTTGGTGATGAATGGATTAGCTAAGTTGAATTTATCACTTGAATTAAATTTTCAATGTATTGGACTATGTCAAATAATTTTGGTCTTGTGATTTTTTCATGCATTATGTTCTTGAAAATGTTGTGGTTGGCATTGATCTTGGTGGTCTCCTTATGTTATTCGAAAATTGTGATTTTCCTTGGTTTTTCTAAGAGGAAGTTTTCAATTTTGTTGCATGTACTTTAGCAGAAGTATTCAGGGTTCAAAAAAATTATGTGTGTTCCCAGTTCAATTTTCTAATACGTACTTGGGTTATCGAATTGGTAATTGGGCTTTAGGATAGTGGAACCTGCCTCCGCAAGGACATCCCCTTGTTTTCCCTGCGCCGATAACTTTGTTGCCAAATGGCAACAGGGAAACCCCTCCACGCAGGGATGAAAATGGTACAGATAATTTCCGATCGTATTCGAAACCGAATTCATTTAGAGAGGTTTTTATCCGTTCGTATCCGAGTCCAGACATTCAACATTCGGTACCGTATCCGTATCCGAATATTTAAATTGCATATTTATGATGTCGATATCCAGTCGTATCCTATCCGGCATAATTGATACTATCCATATTCGAATCCGAATCCAGACAAAAATATCCATATTCGAATCCGAATCCAGACAAAAATATGAAAACAAATATGATATGAGTGATATCCGTCCGTATCCGATCCGTTTTCATCCATACCTCCACGCATGGTTATCTGCCCAGGGAAGAGGCGGGATTGATAAGTCCAAAAAATTTCCCCTCGCGGATATTAAGCACCTGTTGCCAAAGTAGGCCCAAAAGTATGAATACTAAACTTATGATATATTTATGAGTATATACTTTTGTGCCTTTCAACAAAAGAAAAACTATATCAACGCTATATTTTAATTCAATACAAAATTAATAACACATTATAACTATCACACGTCAAATGAAGACGGTGACAAATTACGATGCCGATGGGCTAAAGACAGAGCCCAAGGAGGATAGCGGGCCCCATGGCCCGCCCCTAGAGGGGCGGCGTGGGGGGCCGGACGTGGCAAGGGGCGTGGCTGCCCTAGCCGCCACCAGGCGGCCGCCGCCCGCCAGGGGTGGGGCCCCCACACGGCCGTCCCCGCCGTCACCACTTGTCATCGCCTGCTAGTTAACTTTTATTATTATAACTAATTAGGTAATTAATGTTAGGAAACTTAAAAGTTCGTGTTCGATAAGGACTTTCCGTTAGAGTCCGCTTGGGACTATAAATATTAGACCATTGTATTCGAGGATCGGTTAAGAAAGTAATTGGGGTAATTCCGTTATTTCCAATCTCCCGCACTCCTCCCTCCCTCCTCTCCCTCGCGCTGCGCCCGCCCATCCCTGCCCTAGCCACCCGCCGCCGCCGCTTGCCGCTAGGGGCCGCCCCCTCCCCTACTCCTCCCTCTCATCCCCCAATCCACTAGCCCCAATCCACTCTCCCGCTGCGTGTGTTACAACTGGTATCAGCAGACCAGGAGTAATCCATGGCTTCCACCACTACCATGCATTGAAGAAGATCCTCGACGGCGTTAGCAACAACTTCGACGAGCACGTGGATGAGGTACACCATCGCCTCGATGACCTCAGCGATCGCCTCCGGATCGTGGAGGGACACCGTCTTTGCGAGGAACGGATCTACACCGACATCGCCCGGCCCCTCCAAAGACCCATCAATGGTGCTGGCATAGATGGACCTTCACACGTCATGAGTATCTAGAAGCTCCCAATGGCGGTTCGGCACCGCCATCAACGCTGTGCAAGGAGGCACAAGGTTGCGAGGCAAAAGCAGCATCGGCGATCATGGATCCGTCGTTTCGAAACTCCATTTGTGGCGCCCGCCCGTCTGTCGGCCAAGATAGTCGCACCTACGTATAACGGAGCTTCGGATCCATAGCCATGGATGTCCAAGATGCAACTTCGTTCCGTCTATATAACTACCCGAGGAGGAAAAGGTAACCTATGCAGCTTTCCATCGACGGACATTGCATACGCTTGGTTCACAAAAATCTCAACAGTTAAGCCTATTGATGATTGGGAGTTATTCACATG
>JADLZL010007399.1:0-26546 GCA_015844335.1 Chrysopogon serrulatus
GCGCCGCGGTACGCCTGGGTTTAGGGCGCCACGGGCGCCCGGAGGACGGAACGGTGGGCAGTGAAATAGGCCGTGGACTAGCGTTTCCGGAAAATCGGCCGAAAACGGACAAAACCGCCCCGTCCGCGCGGGTCCGGCCGGCATCGTGGATGGCTAGCGGGGTGCCCAAGACGCTCCATGCGTTTCCGCGCCGCGGTACGCCCGGGTTTTATATCGGGGCGCCACGGGCGCCTGGAGGACGGAACGGTGGGCAGAAATAGGCCGTGGACTAGCGTTTCCGAAAATCGGCCGAAAACGGACAAAACCCGCCCGCCCGCGCGTGGTCCGGCCGGCATCGTGGATGGCTAGCGGGGTGCCCAAGACGCTCCATGCGTTTCCGCGCCGCGGTACGCCCGGGTTTAGGCGCCACGGGCGCCCGAGGACGGAACGGTGGGCAGAAATAGGCCGTGGACTAGCGTTTCCGAAAATCGGCCGAAAACGGACAAAACCGCCCCGTCCGCGCGGGTCCGGCCGGCATCGTGGATGGCTAGCGGGGTGCCCAAGACGCTCCATGCGTTTCCGCGCCGCGGTACGCCCGGGTTTAGGGCGCCACGGGCGCCTGAGGACGGAACGGTGGGCAGAAATAGGCCGTGGACTAGCGTTTCCGGAAAATCGGCCGAAAACGGACAAAACCGCCCCGTCCGCGCGGGTCCGGCCGGCATCGTGGATGGCTAGCGGGGTGCCCAAGACGCTCCATGCGTTTCCGCGCCGCGGTACGCCCGGGTTTAGGGCGCCACGGGCGCCTGAGGACGGAACGGTGGGCAGAAATAGGCCGTGGACTAGCGTTTCCGGAAAATCGGCCGAAAAAGGACAAAACCGCCCCGTCCGCGCGGGTCCGGCCGGCATCGTGGATGGCTAGCGGGGTGCCCAAGACGCTCCATGCGTTTCCGCGCCGCGGTACGCCCGGGTTTAGGCGCCACGGGCGCCTGAGGACGGAACGGTGGGCAGAAATAGGCGTGGACTAGCGTTTCCGGAAAATCGGCCGAAAACGACAAAACCGCCCCGCCCGCGCGGGTCCGGGGGCATCGTGGATGGCTAGCGGGGTGCCCAAGACGCTCCATGCGTTTCGCGCCGCGGTACGCCCGGGTTTAGGGCGCCACGGGCGCCTGAGGACGGAACGGTGGGCAGAAATAGGCCGTGGACTAGCGTTTTCGGAAAATCGGCCGAAAACGGACAAAACCGCCCCGTCCGCGCGGGTCCGGCCGGCATCGTGGATGGCTAGCGGGGTGCCCAAGACGCTCCATGCGTTTCCGCGCCGCGGTACGCCCGGGTTTCTGGCGCCACGGGCGCCTGAGGACGGAACGGTGGGCAGAAATAGGCCGTGGACTAGCGTTTCCGGAAAATCGGCCGAAAACGGACAAAACCGCCCCGTCCGCGCGGGTCCGGCCGGCATCGTGGATGGCTAGCGGGTTGCCCAAGACGCTCCATGCGTTTCCGCGCCGCGGTACGCCGGGGTTTCGGGCGCCACGGGCGCCTGAGGACGGAACGGTGGGCAGAAATAGGCCGTGGACTAGCGTTTCCCGAAAATCGGCCGAAAACGGACAAAACCGCCCCGTCCGCGCGGGTCCGGCCGGCATCGTGGATGGCTAGCGGGGTGCCCAAGACGCTCCATGCGTTTCCGCGCCGCGGTACGCCCGGGTTTCGGGCGCCACGGGCGCCTGAGGACGGAACGGTGGGCAGAAATAGGCCGTGGACTAGCGTTTTCGGAAAATCGGCCGAAAACGGACAAAACCGCCCCGTCCGCGCGGGTCCGGCCGGCATCGTGGATGGCTAGCGGGGTGCCCAAGACGCTCCATGCGTTTCCGCGCCGCGGTACGCCCGGGTTTCGGGAGCCACGGGCGCCTGAGGACGGAACGGTGGGCAGAAATAGGCCGCGGACTAGCGTTTCCGGAAAATCGGCCGAAAACGGACAAAACCGCCCCGTCCGCGCGGGTCCGGCCGGCATCGTGGATGGCTAGCGGGGTGCCCAAGACGCTCCATGCGTTTCCGCGCCGCGGTACGCCTGGGTTTCGGCGCCACGGGCGCCCGAGGACGGAACGGTGGGCAGAAATAGGCCGCGGACTAGCGTTTCCGAAAATCGGCCGAAAACGGACAAAACCGCCCCGTCCGCGCGGGTCCGGCCGGCATCGTGGATGGCTAGCGGGGTGCCCAAGACGCTCCATGCGTTTCCGCGCCGCGGTACGCCTGGTTTTGGCGCCACGGGCGCCCGAGGACGGAACGGTGGGCAGAAATAGGCCGTGGACTAGCGTTTCCGAAAATCGGCCGAAAACGGACAAAACCGCCCTGGTCCGCGCGGGTCCGGCCGCCATCGTGGATGGCTAGCGGGGTGCCCAAGACGCTCCATGCGTTTCCGCGCCGCGGTACGCCTGGGTTTCGAGAGCCACGGGCGCCTGAGGACGGAACGGTGGGCAGAAATAGGCCGTGGACTAGCGTTTCCGGAAAATCGGCCGAAAACGGACAAAACCGCCCCGTCCGCGCGGGTCCGGCCGGCATCGTGGATGGCTAGCGGGTGCCCAAGACGCTCCATGCGTTTCCGCGCCGCGGTACGCCTGGGTTTCGGGCGCCACGGGCGCCTGAGGACGGAACGGTGGGCAGAAATAGGCCGTGGGACTAGCGTTTCCGAAAATCGGCCAAAAACGGACAAAACCGCCTGGCCCGCGCGGGTCCGGCCGGCATCGTGGATGGCTAGCGGGTGCCCAAGACGCTCCATGCGTTTCCGCGCCGCGGTACGCCCGGGTTTCGGGCGCCACGGGCGCCTGAGGACGGAACGGTGGGCAGAAATAGGCCGTGGACTAGCGTTTCCGGAAAATCGGCCGAAAACGGACAAAACCGCCCCGTCCGCGCGGGTCCGGCCGGCATCGTGGATGGCTAGCGGGTGCCCAAGACGCTCCATGCGTTTCCGCGCCGCGGTACGCCCGGGTTTCGGGAGCCACGGGCGCCTGAGGACGGAACGGTGGGCAGAAATAGGCCGTGGACTAGCGTTTCCGGAAAATCGGCCGAAAACGGACAAAACCGCCCCGTCCGCGCGGGTCCGGGCCGGCATCATGGATGGCTAGCGGGGTGCCCAAGACGCTCCATGCGTTTCCGCGCCGCGGTACGCCTGGGTTTCGGGCGCCACGGGCGCCTGAGGACGGAACGGTGGGCAGAAATAGGCCGTGGACTAGCGTTTCCGAAAAATCGGCCGAAAACGGACAAAACCGCCCCGTCCGCGCGGGTCCGGCCGGCATCGTGGATGGCTAGCGGGGTGCCCAAGACGCTCCATGCGTTTCCGCGCCGCGGTACGCCCGGGTTTGGGGCGCCACGGGCGCCTGAGGACGGAACGGTGGGCAGAAATAGGCCGTGGACTAGCGTTTCCGGAAAATCGGCCGAAAACGGACAAAACCGCCGGCCCGCGCGGGTCCGGCCGGCATCGTGGATGGCTAGCGGGTGCCCAAGACGCTCCATGCGTTTCCGCGCCGCGGTACGCCGGGTTTCGACGCCACGGGCGCCTGAGGACGGAACGGTGGGCAGAAATAGGCCGTGGACTAGCGTTTCTGGAAAATCGGCCGAAAACGGACAAAACCGCCCCGTCCGCGCGGGTCCGGCCGGCATCGTGGATGGCTAGCGGGGTGCCCAAGACGCTCCATGCGTTTTCGCGCCGCGGTACGCCCGGGTTTTGGGCGCCACGGGCGCCTGAGGACGGAACGGTGGGCAGAAATAGGCCGTGGACTAGCGTTTCCGGAAAATCGGCCGAAAACGGACAAAAACCGCCTGGCCCGCGGGTCCGGCCGGCATCATGGATGGCTAGCGGGGTGCCCAAGACGCTCCATGCGTTTCCGCGCCGCGGTACGCCCGGGTTTCGGGCGCCACGGGCGCCTGAGGACGGAACGGTGGGCAGAAATAGGCCGTGGACTAGCTTTTCCGGAAAATCGGCCGAAAACGGACAAAACCGCCCCGTCCGCGCGGGTCCGGCCGGCATCATGGATGGCTAGCGGGGTGCCCAAGACGCTCCATGCGTTTCCGCGCCGCGGTACGCCCGGGTTTCGGCGCCACGGGCGCCCGAGGACGGAACGGTGGGCAGAAATAGGCCGTGGACTAGCTTTCCCCGAAAATCGGCCGAAAACGGACAAAACCGCCCCGTCCCGCGGGTCCGGCCGCATCATGGATGGCTAGCGGGGTGCCCAAGACGCTCCATGCGTTTCCGCGCCGCGGTACGCCCGGGTTTCGGCGCCACGGGCGCCCGAGGACGGAACGGTGGGCAGAAATAGGTCGTGGACTAGCGTTTCCGAAAATCGGCCGAAAACGGACAAAACCGCCCCGTCCGCGCGGGTCCGGCCGGCATCATGGATGGCTAGCGGGGTGCCCAAGACGCTCCATGCGTTTCCGCGCCGCGGTACGCCTGGGTTTCGGGCGCCACGGGCGCCTGAGGACGGAACGGTGGGCAGAAATAGGCCGTGGACTAGCGTTTCCGGAAAATCGGCCGAAAACGGACAAAACCGCCCCGTCCGCGCGGGTCCGGCCGGCATCATGGATGGCTAGCGGGGTGCCCAAGACGCTCCATGCGTTTCCGCGCCGCGGTACGCCCGGGTTTCGGGCGCCACGGGCGCCTGAGGACGGAACGGTGGGCAGAAATAGGCCGTGGACTAGCGTTTCCCGAAAATCGGCCCAAAACGGACCAAAACCGCCCCGTCCGCGCGGGTCCGGCCGGCATCATGGATGGCTAGCGGGTGCCCAAGACGCTCCATGCGTTTCCGCGCCGCGGTACGCCTGGGGTTTCGGCCACGGGCGCCTGAGGACGGAACGGTGGGCAGAAATAGGCCGTGGACTAGCGTTTCCCGAAAATCGGCCGAAAACGGACAAAAACCGCCTGGCCCGCGCGGGTCCGGCCGGCATCATGGATGGCTAGCGGGGTGCCCAAGACGCTCCATGCGTTTCCGCGCCGCGGTACGCCGGGTTTCGGGCGCCACGGGCGCCTGAGGACGGAACGGTGGGCAGAAATAGGCCGTGGACTAGCGCTTCCCGAAAATCGGCCGAAAACGGACAAAACCGCCCCTGGCCCGCGCGGGTCCGGCCGGCATCATGGATGGCTAGCGGGTGCCCAAGACGCTCCATGCGTTTCCGCGCCGCGGTACGCTGGTTCGGGGCGCCACGGGCGCCTGAGGACGGAACGGTGGGCAGAAATAGGCCGTGGACTAGCGTTTCCGGAAAATCGGCCGAAAACGGACAAAAACCCCTGTCCGCGCTGGTCGGGGCCGGCATCATGGATGGCTAGCGGGTGCCCAAGACGCTCCATGCGTTTCGCGCCGCCGCGGTACGCTGGGTTTCGGGCGCCACGGGCGCCTGAGGACGGAACGGTGGGCAGAAATAGGCCGTGGACTAGCGTTTCCGGAAAATCGGCCGAAAACGGACAAAACCGCCCCGTCCGCGCGGGTCCGGCCGGCATCATGGATGGCTAGCGGGGTGCCCAAGACGCTCCATGCGTTTCCGCGCCGCGGTACGCCTGGGTTTCGGGCGCCACGGGCGCCTGAGGACGGAACGGTGGGCAGAAATAGGCCGTGGGACTAGCGCTTTCCGAAAATCGGCCGAAAACGGACAAAACCGCCCGTCCGCGCGGGTCCGCCGGCATCATGGATGGCTAGCGGGTGCCCAAGACGCTCCATGCGTTTCCGCGCCGTGGTACGCCCGGGTTTCGGGCGCCACGGGCGCCTGAGGACGGAACGGTGGGCAGAAATAGGCCGTGGACTAGCGTTTCCTGGAAAATCGGCCGAAAACGGACAAAAAAACCGCCTGGCCCCGGGTGCCCAAGGGTCCGGCCGGCATCATGGATGGCTAGCGGGGTGCCCAAGACGCTCCACGGACAAAACCGCGTCCGCGGGCGCCGCGGTACGCCGGGTGCCCAAGACGCCACGGGCGCCTGAGGACGGAACGGTGGGCAGAAATAGGCCGCGGGACTAGCGTTTCCGGAAAAATCGGCCGAAAACGGACAAAACCGCCCCGTCCGCGCGGGTCCGGCCGGCATCGTGGATGGCTAGCGGGTGCCCAAGACGCTCCATGCGTTTCCGCGCCGCGGTACGCCTGGTTTCGGCGCCACGGGCGCCTGAGGACGGAACGGTGGGCAGAAATAGGCCGTGGACTAGCGTTTCCGAAAATCGGCCGAAAACGGACAAAACCGCCCCGTCCGCGCGGGTCCGGCCGGCATCGTGGATGGCTAGCGGGGTGCCCAAGACGCTCCATGCGTTTTCGCGCCGCGGTACGCCTGGGTTTCGGGCGCCACGGGCGCCTGAGGACGGAACGGTGGGCAGAAATAGGCCGTGGACTAGCGTTTCCGAAAATCGGCCGAAAACGGACAAAACCGCCCTTGGGTCCGCGCGGGTCCGCCGGCATCATGGATGGCTAGCGGGTGCCCAAGACGCTCCATGCGTTTCCGCGCCGCGGTACGCCTGGTTTCGGCGCCACGGGCGCCGAGGACGGAACGGTGGGCAGAAATAGGCCGTGGACTAGCGCTTTCCCGAAAATCGGCCGAAAACGGACAAAAACCGCCCGTCCGCGCGGGTCCGGCCGGCATCGTGGATGGCTAGCGGGTGCCCAAGACGCTCCATGCGTTTCGCGCCGCGGTACGCCTGGTTTCGGCGCCACGGGCGCCTGAGGACGGAACGGTGGGCAGAAATAGGCCGTGGACTAGCTTTTCCGGAAAATCGGCCGAAAACGGACAAAACCGCCCCGTCCGCGCGGGTCCGGCCGGCATCGTGGATGGCTAGCGGGGTGCCCAAGACGCTCCATGCGTTTCCGCGCCGCGGTACGCCTGGTTTCGGCGCCACGGGCGCCCGAGGACGGAACGGTGGGCAGAAATAGGCCGTGGACTAGCGCTTTCCGAAAATCGGCCGAAAACGGACAAAACCGCCCCGTCCGCGCGGGTCCGGCCGGCATCGTGGATGGCTAGCGGGGTGCCCAAGACGCTCCATGCGTTTCCGCGCCGCGGTACGCCTGGGTTTCGGGCACCACGGGCGCCTGAGGACGGAACGGTGGGCAGAAATAGGCCGTGGACTAGCGTTTCCGGAAAATCGGCCGAAAACGGACAAAACCGCCCCGGCCCGCGCGGGTCCGGCCGGCATCATGGATGGCTAGCGGGTGCCCAAGACGCTCCATGCGTTTTTTCCGCGCCGCGGTACGCCTGGTTTCGGCGCCACGGGCGCCCGAGGACGGAACGGTGGGCAGAAATAGGCCGTGGGACTAGCGTTTCCCGAAAATCGGCCGAAAACGGACAAAACCGCCCCGTCCCGCGGGTGGGCCGGCATCATGGATGGCTAGCGGGTGCCCAAGACGCTCCATGCGTTTCGCGCCGCCGCGGTACGCCTGGGTTTCGGGCGCCACGGGCGCCCGAGGACGGAACGGTGGGCAGAAATAGGCCGTGGACTAGCGTTTCCCGAAAATCGGCCGAAAACGGACAAAACCGCCCCGTCCCGCGGGTCCGGCCGGCATCATGGATGGCTAGCGGGTGCCCAAGACGCTCCATGCGTTTTCCGCGCCGCGGTACGCCTGGTTTCGGGCGCCACGGGCGCCCGAGGACGGAACGGTGGGCAGAAATAGGCCGTGGACTAGCGCTTTCCGAAAATCGGCCGAAAACGGACAAAACCGCCCCGCCCCGCGCGGGTCCGGCCGGCATCATGGATGGCTAGCGGGTGCCCAAGACGCTCCATGCGTTTCCGCGCCGCGGTACGCCTGGGTTTCGGCGCCACGGGCGCCCGAGGACGGAACGGTGGGCAGAAATAGGCCGTGGACTAGCGCTTTCCGAAAATCGGCCGAAAACGGACAAAACCGCCCCGTCCCGCGGGTCCGGCCGGCATCGTGGATGGCTAGCGGGTGCCCAAGACGCTCCATGCGTTTCGCGCGCCGCGGTACGCCTGGTTTCGGCGCCACGGGCGCCCGAGGACGGAACGGTGGGCAGAAATAGGCCGCGGACTAGCGCTTTCCGAAAATCGGCCGAAAACGGACAAAACCGCCCCGTCCGCGCGGGTCCGGCCGGCATCGTGGATGGCTAGCGGGTGCCCAAGACGCTCCATGCGTTTCCGCGCCGCGGTACGCGCCTGGTTTCGGGCGCCACGGGCGCCCGAGGACGGAACGGTGGGCAGAAATAGGCCGTGGACTAGCGCTTTCCGAAAATCGGCCGAAAACGGACAAAACCGCCCCGTCCCGCGGGTCCGGCCGGCATCGTGGATGGCTAGCGGGTGCCCAAGACGCTCCATGCGTTTCCGCGCCGCGGTACGCCTGGGTTTCGGGCGCCACGGGCGCCGAGGACGGAACGGTGGGCAGAAATAGGCCGTGGACTAGCGCTTTCCGAAAATCGGCCGAAAACGGACAAAACCGCCCCGTCCGCGCGGGTCCGGCCGCCATCGTGGATGGCTAGCGGGTGCCCAAGACGCTCCATGCGTTTCCGCGCCGCGGTACGCCTGGGTTTCGGGCGCCACGGGCGCCCGAGGACGGAACGGTGGGCAGAAATAGGCCGTGGACTAGCGTTTCCGAAAATCGGCCGAAAACGGACAAAACCGCCCCGCCCGCGCGGGTCCGGCCGGCATCGTGGATGGCTAGCGGGTGCCCAAGACGCTCCATGCGTTTCCGCGCCGCGGTACGCCTGGTTTCGGCGCCACGGGCGCCCGAGGACGGAACGGTGGGCAGAAATAGGCCGTGGACTAGCGCTTTCCGAAAATCGGCCGAAAACGGACAAAACCGCCCCGCCCGCGCGGGTCCGGCCGGCATCGTGGATGGCTAGCGGGTGCCCAAGACGCTCCATGCGTTTCCGCGCCGCGGTACGCCTGGTTTCGGGCGCCACGGGCGCCCGAGGACGGAACGGTGGGCAGAAATAGGCCGTGGACTAGCGCTTTCCGAAAATCGGCCGAAAACGGACAAAACCGCCCCGCCCCGCGGGCGGGTCCGGCCGGCGTGGATGATGGCTAGCGGGTGCCCAAGACGCTCCATGCGTTTCCGCGCCGCGGTACGCTGGGTTTTGGCGCCACGGGCGCCCGAGGACGGAACGGTGGGCAGAAATAGGCCGTGGACTAGCGCTTTCCGAAAATCGGCCGAAAAACGGACAAAACCGCCCTGGCCCCGCGGGTCCGGCCGGCATCGTGGATGGCTAGCGGGTGCCCAAGACGCTCCATGCGTTTCCGCGCCGCGGTACGCCTGGTTTTTGGGCGCCACGGGCGCCCGAGGACGGAACGGTGGGCAGAAATAGGCCGTGGACTAGCGCTTTCCGAAAATCGGCCGAAAACGGACAAAACCGCCCGTCCGCGCGGGGTCCGCCGGCATCGTGGATGGCTAGCGGGTGCCCAAGACGCTCCATGCGTTTTCGCGCCGCGGTACGCCTGGGTTTGGCGCCACGGGCGCCCGAGGACGGAACGGTGGGCAGAAATAGGCCGTGGGACTAGCGCTTTCCGAAAATCGGCCGAAAACGGACAAAACCGCCTGGCCCCCGCGCGGGTCCGCCGGCATCGTGGATGGCTAGCGGGTGCCCAAGACGCTCCATGCGTTTCCGCGCCGCGGTACGCCTGGGTTTCGGCGCCACGGGCGCCCGAGGACGGAACGGTGGGCAGAAATAGGCCGTGGACTAGCGCTTTCCCGAAAATCGGCCGAAAACGGACAAAACCGCCCGTCCGCGCGGGTCGGGCCGCCATCGTGGATGGCTAGCGGGTGCCCAAGACGCTCCATGCGTTTCCGCGCCGCGGTACGCCCGGGTTTGGGCGCCACGGGCGCCTGAGGACGGAACGGTGGGCAGAAATAGGCCGTGGACTAGCGTTTCCGGAAAATCGGCCGAAAACGGACAAAACCGCCCCGTCCGCGCGGGTCCGGCCGGCATCGTGGATGGCTAGCGGGGTGCCCAAGACGCTCCATGCGTTTCCGCGCCGCGGTACGCCTGGTTTTGGCGCCACGGGCGCCCGAGGACGGAACGGTGGGCAGAAATAGGCCGTGGACTAGCGTTTCCGAAAATCGGCCGAAAACGGACAAAACCGCCCGCCCGCGGGTCCGGCCGGCATCGTGGATGGCTAGCGGGTGCCCAAGACGCTCCATGCGTTTCCGCGCCGCGGTACGCCTGGGTTTCGGCGCCACGGGCGCCCGAGGACGGAACGGTGGGCAGAAATAGGCCGTGGACTAGCGCTTTCCGAAAATCGGCCGAAAAACGGACAAAACCGCCCCGCCCGCGCGGGTCCGGCCGGCATCGTGGATGGCTAGCGGGTGCCCAAGACGCTCCATGCGTTTCCGCGCCGCGGTACGCCTGGTTTCGGGCGCCACGGGCGCCGAGGACGGAACGGTGGGCAGAAATAGGCCGTGGACTAGCGTTTCCGAAAATCGGCCGAAAACGGACAAAACCGCCCCGTCCGCGGGTCCGGCCGCCATCGTGGATGGCTAGCGGGTGCCCAAGACGCTCCATGCCATTCCGCGCCGCGGTACGCACGCCGGTACGCGGAAGGGCCCGGGCGCCCGAGGACGGAACGGTGGGCAGAAATAGGCCGGGACTAGCGCTTTCCGAAAATCGGCCGAAAACGGACAAAACCGCCCGTCCGTGGGGCCGCCAAATGGATGGCTAGCGGGTGCCCAAGACGCTCCATGCGTTTCCGCGCCGCGGTACGCCTGGGAAAATCGGGCGCCGAGGACGGAACGGTGGGCAGAAAAAGGCCGTGGACTAGCGCTTTCCGAAAATCGGCCGAAAACGGGTCCGCGCGGGTCCGGGCGGCATCGTGGATGGCTAGCGGGTGCCCAAGACGCTCCATGCGTTTCCGCGCCGCGGTACGCCCGGGTTCGGGCGCCACGGGCGCCTGAGGACGGAACGGTGGGCAGAAATAGGCCGTGGACTAGCGTTTCCGAAAATCGGCCGAAAACGGACAAAAACCGCCTGGTCCGCGCGGGTCGGGCCGCCATCGTGGATGGCTAGCGGGTGCCCAAGACGCTCCATGCGTTTTCGCGCCGCGGTACGCCCGGGTTTCGGGCGCCACGGGCGCCTGAGGACGGAACGGTGGGCAGAAATAGGCCGTGGACTAGCGCTTTTTCCGAAAATCGGCCGAAAACGGACAAAACCGCCTGGCCCGCGCTGGGTCCGGCCGGCATCGTGGATGGCTAGCGGGTGCCCAAGACGCTCCATGCATTTTCACGCCGCGGTACGCCTGGTTTCGGGCGCCACGGGCGCCTGAGGACGGAACGGTGGGCAGAAATAGGCCGTGGACTAGCGCTTTTCCGAAAATCGGCCGAAAACGGACAAAAAACCCCCGTCCGCGCGGGTCCGGCCGGCATCGTGGATGGCTAGCGGGTGCCCAAGACGCTCCATGCGTTTTCCGCGCCGCGGTACGCCGGGGTTTCGGGCGCCACGGGCGCCGAGGACGGAACGGTGGGCAGAAATAGGCCGCGGACTAGCGCTTTCCCGAAAATCGGCCGAAAACGGACAAAACCGCCCCCCGCCCGCGCGGGTCCGGCCGGCATCGTGGATGGCTAGCGGGTGCCCAAGACGCTCCATGCGTTTCCGCGCCGCGGTACGCCTGGGTTTGGGCGCCACACGGGCGCCCGAGGACGGAACGGTGGGCAGAAATAGGCCGTGGACTAGCGCTTTCCGAAAATCGGCCGAAAACGGACAAAACCGCCCCGTCCCGCTGGTCCGGCCGGCATCGTGGATGGCTAGCGGGTGCCCAAGACGCTCCATGCGTTTCCGCGCCGCGGTACGCCTGGGTTTCGGCGCCACGGGCGCCCGAGGACGGAACGGTGGGCAGAAATAGGCCGTGGACTAGCGCTTTCCGAAAATCGGCCGAAAACGGACAAAACCGCCCCGCCCGCGCTGGTCCGGCCGCCATCGATGGATGGCTAGCGGGTGCCCAAGACGCTCCATGGCATTCGCCGCGGATGGTTTAGCCACGGGCGCCCGAGGACGGAACGGTGGGCAGAAATCGTGGACTAGCGCTTTTCCGAAAATCGCCGAAAACGGACAAAACCGCCCGCCCGCGGTCCCGCCGGCATCGTGGATGGCTAGCGGGTGCCCAAGACGCTCCATGCGTTTCCGCGCCGCGGTAACGGGCGCCCGAGGACGGAACGGTGGGCAGAAATAGGCCGTGGACTAGCGCTTTCCGAAAATCGGCCGAAAACGGACAAAAACCGCCTGGCCCGCGCGGGTCCGGCCGGCATCGTGGATGGCTAGCGGGTGCCCAAGACGCTCCATGCGTTTCCGCGCCGCGGTACGCCTGGGTTTCGGGCGCCACGGGCGCCCGAGGACGGAACGGTGGGCAGAAATAGGCCGTGGACTAGCGCTTTCCCGAAAATCGGCCGAAAACGGACAAAACCGCCCCGCCCGCGCGGGTCCGGCCGCCATCGTGGATGGCTAGCGGGTGCCCAAGACGCTCCATGCGTTTCCGCGCCGCGGTACGCCTGGGTTTCGGGCGCCACGGGCGCCTGAGGACGGAACGGTGGGCAGAAATAGGCCGTGGACTAGCGTTTCCGGAAAATCGGCCGAAAACGGACAAAACCGCCCCGCCCGCGCGGGTCCGGCCGGCATCGTGGATGGCTAGCGGGTGCCCAAGACGCTCCATGCGTTTTCCGCGCCGCGGTACGCCTGGTTTCGGGCGCCACGGGCGCCCCGAGGACGGAACGGTGGGCAGAAATAGGCCGTGGACTAGCGCTTTCCGAAAATCGGCCGAAAACGGACAAAACCGCCCCCGTCCGCGCGGGTCCGGCCGGCATCGTGGATGGCTAGCGGGTGCCCAAGACGCTCCATGCGTTTCCGCGCCGCGGTACGCCTGGGTTTCGGGCGCCACGGGCGCCCGAGGACGGAACGGTGGGCAGAAATAGGCCGTGGACTAGCGCTTTCCCGAAAATCGGCCGAAAACGGACAAAACCGCCTGTCCCCGCTGCTGGTCCGGCCGGCATCGTGGATGGCTAGCGGGTGCCCAAGACGCTCCATGCGTTTCCGCGCCGCGGTACGCCTGGGTTTCGGCGCCACGGGCGCCCGAGGACGGAACGGTGGGCAGAAATAGGCCGCGGGACTAGCGCTTTCCGAAAATCGGCCGAAAAACGGACAAAACCGCCCGCTGGCCCGCCGCTGGGGTCCGGCCGGCATCGTGGATGGCTAGCGGGTGCCCAAGACGCTCCATGCGTTAGCGCGCCAAGACGGTACGCCACGGTACGCCTGGGGCGGCGCCACGGGCGCCCGAGGACGGAACGGTGGGCAGAAATAGGCCGTGGACTAGCGCTTTCCGAAAATCGGCCGAAAACGGACAAAACCGCCCGCCCGCGCTGGGTCCGGCCATCGTGGATGGCTAGCGGGGTGCCCAAGACGCTCCATGCGTTTCCGCGCCGCGGTACGCCCGGGTTTCGGGCGCCACGGGCGCCTGAGGACGGAACGGTGGGCAGAAATAGGCCGTGGACTAGCGTTTCCAGAAAATCGGCCGAAAACGGACAAAACCGCCCCGTCCGCGCGGGTCCGGCCGGCATCGTGGATGGCTAGCGGGGTGCCCAAGACGCTCCATGCGTTTCCGCGCCGCGGTACGCCGGGTTTCGGGCGCCACGGGCGCCTGAGGACGGAACGGTGGGCAGAAATAGGCCGTGGACTAGCGTTTCCCGAAAATCGGCCGAAAACGGACAAAACCGCCTGGCCCGCGCGGGTCCGGGCCATCGTGGATGGCTAGCGGGTGCCCAAGACGCTCCATGCGTTTTCGCGCCGCGGTACGCCTGGGTTTCGGCGCCACGGGCGCCCGAGGACGGAACGGTGGGCAGAAATAGGCCGTGGACTAGCGTTTTCCGAAAATCGGCCGAAAACGGACAAAACCGCCTGGCCCCGCTGGTCCGGCCGGCATCGTGGATGGCTAGCGGGTGCCCAAGACGCTCCATGCGTTTCCGCGCCGCGGTACGCCTGGGTTTCGGCGCCACGGGCGCCCGAGGACGGAACGGTGGGCAGAAATAGGCCGTGGACTAGCGTTTCCGAAAATCGGCCGAAAACGGACAAAACCGCCCCGTCCGCGCTGGGTCCGGCCGGCATCGTGGATGGCTAGCGGGTGCCCAAGACGCTCCATGCGTTTCGCGCCGCGGTACGCCGCCTGGTTCGGGCGCCACGGGCGCCCGAGGACGGAACGGTGGGCAGAAATAGGCCGTGGACTAGCGCTTTCCCGAAAATCGGCCGAAAACGGACAAAACCGCCTGGGTCCGCGCTGGTCCGGCCGGCATCGTGGATGGCTAGCGGGTGCCCAAGACGCTCCATGCGTTCCGCGCGCCGCGGTACGCCTGGTTTCGGGCGCCACGGGCGCCCGAGGACGGAACGGTGGGCAGAAATAGGCCGTGGACTAGCGCTTTCCGAAAATCGGCCGAAAACGGACAAAACCGCCCCGCCCGCGCGGGTCCGGCCGGCATCGTGGATGGCTAGCGGGTGCCCAAGACGCTCCATGCGTTTCCGCCGCCGCGGTACGCCTGGTTTCGGGCGCCACGGGCGCCCGAGGACGGAACGGTGGGCAGAAATAGGCCGCGGACTAGCGCTTTCCCGAAAATCGGCCGAAAACGGACAAAACCGCCCCGTCCGCCGCGGGTCCGGCCGGCATCGTGGATGGCTAGCGGGTGCCCAAGACGCTCCATGCGTTTTCCGCGCCGCGGTACGCCTGGGTTTCGGGGCGCCACGGGCGCCCGAGGACGGAACGGTGGGCAGAAATAGGCCGTGGACTAGCGCTTTTCCGAAAATCGGCCGAAAACGGACAAAACCGCCCCGCCCGCGCGGGTCCGGCCGGCATCGTGGATGGCTAGCGGGTGCCCAAGACGCTCCATGCGTTTTCCGCGCCGCGGTACGCTGGGTTTCGGGCGCCACGGGCGCCCGAGGACGGAACGGTGGGCAGAAATAGGCCGTGGACTAGCGCTTTCCCGAAAATCGGCCGAAAACGGACAAAACCGCCCGTCCGCTGGTCCGGCGGCATCGTGGATGGCTAGCGGGTGCCCAAGACGCTCCATGCGTTTCCGCGCCGCGGTACGCCTGGGTTTTTGGCAGCCACGGGCGCCCGAGGACGGAACGGTGGGCAGAAATAGGCCGTGGGACTAGCGTTTTCCGAAAATCGGCCGAAAACGGACAAAACCGCCTGGTCCGCGCGGGTCCGGCCGGCATCGTGGATGGCTAGCGGGTGCCCAAGACGCCTCCATGCGTTTCGCGCGCCGCGGTACGCCTGGGTTTCGGCGCCACGGGCGCCCCGAGGACGGAACGGTGGGCAGAAATAGGCCGTGGACTAGCGTTTTCAGAAAATCGGCCGAAAACGGACAAAACCGCCCCGTCCGCGCGGGTCCGGCCGGCATCGTGGATGGCTAGCGGGGTGCCCAAGACGCTCCATGCGTTTCCGCGCCGCGGTACGCCTGGTTTCGGCGCCACGGGCGCCCGAGGACGGAACGGTGGGCAGAAATAGGCCGTGGACTAGCGCTTTCCGAAAATCGGCCGAAAACGGACAAAACCGCCCCGTCCGCGCGGGTCCGGCCGGCATCGTGGATGGCTAGCGGGTGCCCAAGACGCTCCATGCGTTTCCGCGCCGCGGTACGCTGGGTTTCGGGCGCCACGGGCGCCCGAGGACGGAACGGTGGGCAGAAATAGGCCGTGGACTAGCGCTTTCCGAAAATCGGCCGAAAACGGACAAAACCGCCTGGTCCGCGCGGGTCCGGCCGGCATCGTGGATGGCTAGCGGGTGCCCAAGACGCTCGCTCCATGCGTTTTCGCGCCGCGGTACGCCTGGTTTCGGCGCCACGGGCGCCTGAGGACGGAACGGTGGGCAGAAATAGGCCGTGGACTAGCGTTTTTCCGAAAATCGGCCGAAAACGGACAAAACCGCCCCGTCCGCTGGTCGGGTCCCGGCATCGTGGATGGCTAGCGGGTGCCCAAGACGCTCCATGCGTTTCGCGCCGCGGTACGCCTGGGTTTCGGGCGCCACGGGCGCCTGAGGACGGAACGGTGGGCAGAAATAGGCCGTGGACTAGCGCTTTCCCGAAAATCGGCCGAAAACGGACAAAACCGCCCGCCCGCGCGGGTCCGGCCGGCATCGTGGATGGCTAGCGGGTGCCCAAGACGCTCCATGCGTTCCGCGCGCCGCGGTACGCCTGGGTTCGGATGGGCGCCACGGGCGCCTGAGGACGGAACGGTGGGCAGAAATAGGCCGTGGACTAGCGTTTCCGAAAATCGGCCGAAAACGGACAAAACCGCCCCGTCCGCGCGGGTCCGGCGGCATCGTGGATGGCTAGCGGGGTGCCCAAGACGCTCCATGCGTTTTCGCGCCGCGGTACGCCCGGTTTCGGGCGCCACGGGCGCCTGAGGACGGAACGGTGGGCAGAAATAGGGCCGTGGACTAGCGCTTTCCGAAAATCGGCCGAAAACGGACAAAAACCGCCTGGCCCGCGCGGGTCCGGCCGGCATCGTGGATGGCTAGCGGGTGCCCAAGACGCTCCATGCGTTTCCGCGCCGCGGTACGCCTGGTTTCGGCGCCACGGGCGCCCGAGGACGGAACGGTGGGCAGAAATAGGCCGTGGACTAGCGTTTTCCGAAAATCGGCCGAAAAACGGACAAAACCGCCCCGGCCCGCGCGGGTCCGGCCGGCATCGTGGATGGCTAGCGGGTGCCCAAGACGCTCCATGCGTTCCGCGCCGCGGTACGCTGGGTTTCGGCGCCACGGGCGCCTGAGGACGGAACGGTGGGCAGAAATAGGCCGTGGACTAGCGCTTTTCCGAAAATCGGCCGAAAACGGACAAAACCGCCCCGTCCCCGCGGGTCCGGCCGGCATCGTGGATGGCTAGCGGGTGCCCAAGACGCTCCATGCGTTTCCGCGCCGCGGTACGCCTGGGTTTCGGCGCCACGGGCGCCTGAGGACGGAACGGTGGGCAGAAATAGGCCGTGGACTAGCGTTTTCCGAAAATCGGCCGAAAACGGACAAAACCGCCCGCCCCCGTCCCGCGGGTCCGGCCGGCATCGTGGATGGCTAGCGGGGTGCCCAAGACGCTCCATGCGTTTCCGCGCCGCGGTACGCCTGGTTTCGGGCGCCACGGGCGCCTGAGGACGGAACGGTGGGCAGAAATAGGCCGTGGACTAGCGCTTTCCCGAAAATCGGCCGAAAACGGACAAAACCGCCTGGGCCCGCGCGGGTGGTCCGCCGGCCATCGTGGATGGCTAGCGGGTGCCCAAGACGCTCCATGCGTTTCCGCGCCGCGGTACGCCTGGGTTTCGGCGCCACGGGCGCCTGAGGACGGAACGGTGGGCAGAAATAGGCCGTGGACTAGCGCTTTCCGAAAATCGGCCGAAAAACGGACAAAACCGCCCCGCCCCCGCGGGTCCGGGCCATCGTGGATGGCTAGCGGGTGCCCAAGACGCTCCATGCGTTTTCCGCGCCGCGGTACGCCTGGTTTTCGGCGCCACGGGCGCCCGAGGACGGAACGGTGGGCAGAAATAGGCCGTGGACTAGCGTTTTCCCGAAAATCGGCCGAAAACGGACAAAACCGCCCGCCCCGCGCTGGTCCGGCCGGCATCGTGGATGGCTAGCGGGTGCCCAAGACGCTCCATGCGTTTCCGCGCCGCGGTACGCCTGGGTTTTCGGCGCCACGGGCGCCCGAGGACGGAACGGTGGGCAGAAATAGGCCGTGGACTAGCGTTTCCCGAAAATCGGCCGAAAACGGACAAAACCGCCTGGTCCCCGCGGGTCCGGCCGGCATCGTGGATGGCTAGCGGGTGCCCAAGACGCTCCATGCGTTTTCGCGCGCCGCGGTACGCCTGGTTTCGGCGCCACGGGCGCCCGAGGACGGAACGGTGGGCAGAAATAGGCCGTGGACTAGCGCTTTCCGAAAATCGGCCGAAAACGGACAAAACCGCCTGGCCCGCGCGGGTCCGGCGGCATCGTGGATGGCTAGCGGGTGCCCAAGACGCTCCATGCGTTTCCGCGCCGCGGTACGCCCGGGTTTCGGGCGCCACGGGCGCCCGAGGACGGAACGGTGGGCAGAAATAGGCCGTGGACTAGCGTTTTCCGAAAATCGGCCGAAAACGGACAAAACCGCCCCGCCCGCGCTGGGTCCGGCCGGCATCGTGGATGGCTAGCGGGTGCCCAAGACGCTCCATGCGTTTCGCGCCGCGGTACGCCTGGGTTCGGCGCCACGGGCGCCTGAGGACGGAACGGTGGGCAGAAATAGGCCGTGGACTAGCGTTTCCGAAAATCGGCCGAAAAACGGACAAAAACCGCCTGGCCCGCGCGGGTCCGGCCGCCATCGTGGATGGCTAGCGGGTGCCCAAGACGCTCCGTTTCCGCCGCGCGTACGCTCGACGCGCCACGGGGCCACGGGCGCCTGAGGACGGAACGGTGGGCAGAAATAGGCCGTGGACTAGCGCTTTCCGAAAATCGGCCGAAAACGGACAAAACCGCCCCGTCCCCGTCGCGGGTCCGGGCATCGTGGATGGCTAGCGGGGGTGCCCAAGACGCTCCATGCGTTTCCGCGCCGCGGTACGCCTGGTTTCGGGCGCCACGGGCGCCCGAGGACGGAACGGTGGGCAGAAATAGGCCGTGGACTAGCGTTTCCCGAAAATCGGCCGAAAACGGACAAAACCGCCTGGCCCGCGGGTCCGGCCGGCATCGTGGATGGCTAGCGGGTGCCCAAGACGCTCCATGCGTTTTCGCGCCGCGGTACGCCTGGGTTTCGGGCGCCACGGGCGCCTGAGGACGGAACGGTGGGCAGAAATAGGCCGTGGACTAGCGCTTTCCGAAAATCGGCCGAAAACGGACAAAACCGCCCGCCCCGCGCGGGTCCGGCCATCGTGGATGGCTAGCGGGTGCCCAAGACGCTCCATGCGTTTCCGCGCCGCGGTACGCCTGGTTTCGGGCGCCACGGGCGCCTGAGGACGGAACGGTGGGCAGAAATAGGCCGTGGACTAGCGCTTTCCGAAAATCGGCCGAAAACGGACAAAACCGCCTGGCCCGCCGCGGGTCCGCCGGCATCGTGGATGGCTAGCGGGTGCCCAAGACGCTCCATGCGTTTCCGCGCCGCGGTACGCCTGGGTTTTGGCGCCACGGGCGCCTGAGGACGGAACGGTGGGCAGAAATAGGCCGTGGACTAGCGTTTTCCGAAAATCGGCCGAAAAACGGACAAAACCGCCCCGTCCCCGGCGCGGGTCCGGCCGGCATCGTGGATGGCTAGCGGGTGCCCAAGACGCTCCATGCGTTTCGCGCCGCGGTACGCCTGGGTTTCGGCGCCACGGGCGCCCGAGGACGGAACGGTGGGCAGAAATAGGCCGTGGACTAGCGTTTCCGAAAATCGGCCGAAAAACGGACAAAACCGCCTGGCCCGCGCGGGTCCGGCCGGCATCGTGGATGGCTAGCGGGTGCCCAAGACGCTCCATGCGTTTTCGCGCGCCGCGGTACGCCTGGTTTTCGGGCGCCACGGGCGCCCGAGGACGGAACGGTGGGCAGAAATAGGCCGTGGACTAGCGCTTTCCGAAAATCGGCCGAAAACGGACAAAACCGCCCCGTCCGCGCGGGTCCGGCCGGCATCGTGGATGGCTAGCGGGTGCCCAAGACGCTCCATGCGTTTCGCGCCGCGGTACGCCTGGTTTTCGGCGCCACGGGCGCCCGAGGACGGAACGGTGGGCAGAAATAGGCCGTGGACTAGCGCTTTCCGAAAATCGGCCGAAAACGGACAAAACCGCCCCGTCCGCGCGGGTCCGGCCGGCATCGTGGATGGCTAGCGGGTGCCCAAGACGCTCCATGCGTTTTCGCGCCGCGGTACGCCTGGTTTCGGGGCGCCACGGGCGCCTGAGGACGGAACGGTGGGCAGAAATAGGCCGTGGACTAGCGCTTCCGGAAAATCGGCCGAAAACGGACAAAACCGCCCCGTCCGCGCGGGTCCGGCCGCCATCGTGGATGGCTAGCGGGTGCCCAAGACGCTCCATGCGTTTCCGCGCCGCGGTACGCCTGGGTTTCGGCGCCACGGGCGCCTGAGGACGGAACGGTGGGCAGAAATAGGCCGTGGACTAGCGCTTTCCGAAAATCGGCCGAAAACGACAAAACCGCCTGTCCCCGCGGGTCGGGGCCGGCATCGTGGATGGCTAGCGGGTGCCCAAGACGCTCCATGCGTTTCCGCGCCGCGGTACGCCTGGTTTCGGGCGCCACGGGCGCCCGAGGACGGAACGGTGGGCAGAAATAGGCCGTGGACTAGCGTTTTCCGAAAATCGGCCGAAAACGGACAAAACCGCCTGGTCCGCGCGGGTCCGGCCGGCATCGTGGATGGCTAGCGGGTGCCCAAGACGCTCCATGCGTTTCCGCGCCGCGGTACGCCTGGTTTCTGGAAGCCACGGGCGCCCGAGGACGGAACGGTGGGCAGAAATAGGCCGTGGACTAGCGTTTCCCGAAAATCGGCCGAAAACGGACAAAACCGCCCCGTCCGCGCGGGTCCGGCCGGCATCGTGGATGGCTAGCGGGGTGCCCAAGACGCTCCATGCGTTTCCGCGCCGCGGTACGCCTGGTTTCGGGCCACGGGCGCCCGAGGACGGAACGGTGGGCAGAAATAGGCCGCGGACTAGCGCTTCCCGAAAATCGGCCGAAAAACGGACAAAAACCGCCCGTCCGCGCGGGTCCGGCCGGCATCGTGGATGGCTAGCGGGGTGCCCAAGACGCTCCATGCGTTTCCGCGCCGCGGTACGCCTGGGTTTGGGCGCCACGGGCGCCCGAGGACGGAACGGTGGGCAGAAATAGGCCGTGGACTAGCGTTTTCCGAAAATCGGCCGAAAACGGACAAAACCGCCCCGCCCCCGCGCGGGTCCGGCCGGCATCGTGGATGGCTAGCGGGTGCCCAAGACGCTCCATGCGTTTCCGCGCGCCGCGGTACGCCTGGTTTCGGGCGCCACGGGCGCCCGAGGACGGAACGGTGGGCAGAAATAGGCCGTGGACTAGCGCTTTCCGAAAATCGGCCGAAAACGGACAAAACCGCCCCGTCCGCGCGGGTCCGGCCGGCATCGTGGATGGCTAGCGGGTGCCCAAGACGCTCCATGCGTTTCCGCGCCGCGGTACGCCTGGTTTCGGCGCCACGGGCGCCTGAGGACGGAACGGTGGGCAGAAATAGGCCGTGGACTAGCGTTTTCCCGAAAATCGGCCGAAAACGGACAAAACCGCCTGTCCCGCGGGTCCGGCCGGCATCATGGATGGCTAGCGGGTGCCCAAGACGCTCCATGCGTTTCCGCGCCGCGGTACGCCTGGGTTTCGGGCGCCACGGGCGCCCGAGGACGGAACGGTGGGCAGAAATAGGCCGTGGACTAGCGCTTTCCGAAAATCGGCCGAAAACGGACAAAAACCGCCTGGCCCCGCGGGTCCGGCCGGCATCGTGGATGGCTAGCGGGTGCCCAAGACGCTCCATGCGTTTTCGCGCCGCGGTACGCCTGGGTTTCGGCGCCACGGGCGCCCGAGGACGGAACGGTGGGCAGAAATAGGCCGTGGACTAGCGCTTTCCCGAAAATCGGCCGAAAAACGGACAAAACCGCCCCGTCCGCGCGGGTCCGGCCGGCATCGTGGATGGCTAGCGGGGTGCCCAAGACGCTCCATGCGTTTTCGCGCCGCGGTACGCCCGGGTTTCGGGCGCCACGGGCGCCTGAGGACGGAACGGTGGGCAGAAATAGGCCGTGGACTAGCGTTTTCCGAAAATCGGCCGAAAACGGACAAAACCGCCTGGTCCGCGCGGGTCCGGCCGGCATCGTGGATGGCTAGCGGGTGCCCAAGACGCTCCATGCGTTTTCCGCGCCGCGGTACGCCTGGTTTCGGCGCCACGGGCGCCTGAGGACGGAACGGTGGGCAGAAATAGGCCGTGGACTAGCGTTTTCCCGAAAATCGGCCGAAAACGGACAAAACCGCCCCGTCCGCGCGGGTCCGGCCGGCATCGTGGATGGCTAGCGGGTGCCCAAGACGCTCCATGCGTTTCCGCGCCGCGGTACGCCTGGTTTCGGCGCCACGGGCGCCCGAGGACGGAACGGTGGGCAGAAATAGGCCGTGGACTACGGGCGCCCGAAAATCGGCCGAAAACGGACAAAACCGGCCGTCCGGACGGGTCCGGCCGGCAAAATGGATGGCTAGCGGGTGCCCAAGACGCTCCATGCCGCGCCGCGGTACGCCTGGGTTTCGGCGCCACGGGCGCCTGAGGACGGAACGGTGGGGCGAAATAGGCTGGACTAGCGGTCCGAAAAAGACGCCGAAAACGGACAAAAACCGCGTCCGCGCGCGGGTCCGCCATCGTGGATGGCTAGCCGCGCCGCGGTACGCCCGGGTTTCGGCGCCACGGGCGCCCGAGGACGGAACGGTGGGCAGAAATAGGCCGTGGACTAGCGCTTTCCGAAAATCGGCCGAAAAACGGACAAAAACCGCCCCCGTCCGCGCTGGGTCCGGCCGGCATCGTGGATGGCTAGCGGGTGCCCAAGACGCTCCATGCGTTTCCGCGCCGCGGTACGCCTGGGTTTTGGCGCCACGGGCGCCCCGAGGACGGAACGGTGGGCAGAAATAGGCCGTGGACTAGCGTTTCCCGAAAATCGGCCGAAAACGGACAAAACCGCCTGGCGTCCGCGCGGGTCCGGCCGGCATCGTGGATGGCTAGCGGGTGCCCAAGACGCTCCATGCGTTTCCGCGCCGCGGTACGCCGGGTTTCTGGCGCCACGGGCGCCCGAGGACGGAACGGTGGGCAGAAATAGGCCGTGGACTAGCGTTTTCCGAAAATCGGCCGAAAAACGGACAAAACCGCCCGGCCCGCGGCGGGTCCGGGCATCATGGATGGCTAGCGGGTGCCCAAGACGCTCCATGCGTTTCCGCCGCGCCGCGGTACGCCTGGTTTCGGGTGCCCAAGCCACGGCGCGCCCGAGGACGGAACGGTGGGCAGAAATAGGCCGTGGACTAGCGTTTCCGGAAAATCGGCCGAAAACGGACAAAACCGCCCCGTCCGCGCGGGTCCGGCCGGCATCATGGATGGCTAGCGGGGTGCCCAAGACGCTCCATGCGTTTCGCGCCGCGGTACGCCTGGTTTCGGGCGCCACGGGCGCCCGAGGACGGAACGGTGGGCAGAAATAGGCCGTGGACTAGCGTTTCCGGAAAATCGGCCGAAAACGGACAAAACCGCCCCGTCCGCGCGGGTCCGGCCGGCATCGTGGATGGCTAGCGGGGTGCCCAAGACGCTCCATGCGTTTCCGCGCCGCGGTACGCCTGGGTTTCGGGCGCCACGGGCGCCCGAGGACGGAACGGTGGGCAGAAATAGGCCGCGGGACTAGCGCTTTCCCGAAAATCGGCCGAAAACGGACAAAACCGCCCCGTCCGCGCGGGTCCGGCCGGCATCGTGGATGGCTAGCGGGTGCCCAAGACGCTCCATGCGTTTTCGCGCCGCGGTACGCCTGGTTTTCGGGCGCCACGGGCGCCCGAGGACGGAACGGTGGGCAGAAATAGGCCGTGGACTAGCGCTTTCCGAAAATCGGCCGAAAACGGACAAAACCGCCCCGTCCGCGCGGGTCCGGTCCGGCCGGCATCGTGGATGGCTAGCGGGTGCCCAAGACGCTCCATGCGTTTCCGCGCCGCGGTACGCCCGGTTTTTGGGCGCCACGGGCGCCCGAGGACGGAACGGTGGGCAGAAATAGGCCGTGGACTAGCGCTTTCCCGAAAATCGGCCGAAAACGGACAAAACCGCCCGGCCCGCGCGGGTCCGGCCGGCATCGTGGATGGCTAGCGGGTGCCCAAGACGCTCCATGCGTTTCCGCGCCGCGGTACGCCTGGTTTCTGGCGCCACGGGCGCCCGAGGACGGAACGGTGGGCAGAAATAGGCCGTGGACTAGCGCATTTCCCGAAAATCGGCCGAAAACGGACAAAAACCGCCCCGGCCCGCGGGTCCGGCCGGCATCGTGGATGGCTAGCGGGTGCCCAAGACGCTCCATGCGTTTTCGCGCCGCGGTACGCCTGGTTTCGGCGCCACGGGCGCCTGAGGACGGAACGGTGGGCAGAAATAGGCCGTGGACTAGCGCTTTCCGAAAATCGGCCGAAAACGGACAAAACCGCCCCGTCCGCGGGTCCGGCCGGCATCGTGGATGGCTAGCGGGTGCCCAAGACGCTCCATGCGTTTCGCGCCGCGGTACGCCTGGTTTCGGCGCCACGGGCGCCTGAGGACGGAACGGTGGGCAGAAATAGGCCGCGGACTAGCGCTTTCCGAAAATCGGCCGAAAACGGACAAAACCGCCTGGCCCGCGCGGGTCCGGCCGGCATCGTGGATGGCTAGCGGGGTGCCCAAGACGCTCCATGCGTTTCCGCGCCGCGGTACGCCTGGTTTCGGCGCCACGGGCGCCTGAGGACGGAACGGTGGGCAGAAATAGGCCGTGGACTAGCGCTTTCCCGAAAATCGGCCGAAAAACGGACAAAACCGCCCCGCCCGCGCGGGTCCGGCCGGCATCGTGGATGGCTAGCGGGTGCCCAAGACGCTCCATGCGTTTCCGCGCCGCGGTACGCCTGGTTTCGGCGCCACGGGCGCCTGAGGACGGAACGGTGGGCAGAAATAGGCCGTGGACTAGCGTTTCCCGAAAATCGGCCGAAAACGGACAAAACCGCCCCGTCCCGCGCGGGTCCGGCCGGCATCGTGGATGGCTAGCGGGTGCCCAAGACGCTCCATGCGTTTCCGCGCCGCGGTACGCCCGGGTTTCGGCGCCACGGGCGCCTGAGGACGGAACGGTGGGCAGAAATAGGCCGTGGACTAGCGTTTCCGGAAAATCGGCCGAAAACGGACAAAACCGCCCCGCCCGCGCGGGTCCCCGGCCATCGTGGATGGCTAGCGGGTGCCCAAGACGCTCCATGCGTTTCCGCGCCGCGGTACGCCTGGTTTTGGGCGCCACGGGCGCCCTGAGGACGGAACGGTGGGCAGAAATAGGCCGTGGACTAGCGCTTCCCGAAAATCGGCCGAAAACGGACAAAACCGCCTGGCCCGCGCGGGTCCGGGCCATCGTGGATGGCTAGCGGGTGCCCAAGACGCCCATGCGTTTCCGCGCCGCGGTACGCCGGGTTTCTGGGCGCCACGGGCGCCCGAGGACGGAACGGTGGGCAGAAATAGGCCGTGGACTAGCGTTTCCCGAAAATCGGCCGAAAAACGGACAAAACCGCCCGTCCGCGCGGGTCCGGCCGGCATCGTGGATGGCTAGCGGGTGCCCAAGACGCTCCATGCGTTTTCGCGCCGCGGTACGCCTGGTTTCGGCGCCACGGGCGCCTGAGGACGGAACGGTGGGCAGAAATAGGCCGTGGACTAGCGTTTCCGGAAAATCGGCCGAAAACGGACAAAACCGCCCCGTCCGCGCGGGTCCGCCGGCATCGTGGATGGCTAGCGGGGTGCCCAAGACGCTCCATGCGTTTCCGCGCCGCGGTACGCCTGGTTTCGGGCGCCACGGGCGCCTGAGGACGGAACGGTGGGCAGAAATAGGCCGTCGCGGACTAGCGTTTCCGAAAATCGGCCGAAAACGGACAAAAACCGCCCGCCCGCGCGGGTCCGCCGGCATCGTGGATGGCTAGCGGGGTGCCCAAGACGCTCCATGCGTTTCCGCGCCGCGGTACGCCAGGTTTAGGGCGCCACGGGCGCCTGAGGACGGAACGGTGGGCAGAAATAGGCCGTGGACTAGCGTTTCCGGAAAATCGGCCGAAAACGGACAAAACCGCCCCGTCCGCGCTGGTCCGGCCGGCATCGTGGATGGCTAGCGGGGTGCCCAAGACGCTCCATGCGTTTCCGCGCCGCGGTACGCCTGGGTTTCTGGCGCCACGGGCGCCTGAGGACGGAACGGTGGGCAGAAATAGGCCGCGGGACTAGCGTTTCCGAAAATCGGCCGAAAACGGACAAAACCGCCCCGTCCGCGCGGGTCCGGCCGGCATCGTGGATGGCTAGCGGGTGCCCAAGACGCTCCATGCGTTTCCGCGCCGCGGTACGCCGGGTTTCGGGCGCCACGGGCGCCTGAGGACGGAACGGTGGGCAGAAATAGGCCGTGGACTAGCGTTTCTGGAAAATCGGCCGAAAACGGACAAAACCGCCCTGTCCGCGCGGGTCCGGGCCATCGTGGATGGCTAGCGGGGTGCCCAAGACGCTCCATGCGTTTCCGCGCCGCGGTACGCCTGGGTTTCGGGCGCCACGGGCGCCTGAGGACGGAACGGTGGGCAGAAATAGGCCGTGGACTAGCGTTTCCGGAAAATCGGCCGAAAACGGACAAAACCGCCCCGTCCGCGCGGGTCCGGCCGGGCATCGTGGATGGCTAGCGGGGTGCCCAAGACGCTCCATGCGTTTCCGCGCCGCGGTACGCCTGGGTTTCAGGCGCCACGGGCGCCTGAGGACGGAACGGTGGGCAGAAATAGGCCGTGGACTAGCGCTTTCCGGAAACCGCCCCGTCCGCGCGGGTCCGGGCCATCGTGGATGGCTAGCGGGGTGCCCAAGACGCTCCATGCGTTTCCGCGCCGCGGTACGCCCGGGTTTTGGGCGCCACGGGCGCCTGAGGACGGAACGGTGGGCAGAAATAGGCCGTGGACTAGCGCTTTCCG